>JAFVLL020005045.1:0-43808 GCA_021397915.2 Tor tambroides | reverse complement strand
ATATCATATATATATATATATATATATATATATATATATATATATATATATATATATACATACAGTAAACAAATAAGACTGTTAATGGACAAAGATGCTTTTTAGAGGCCAGTGGTGTATTTATGGCATCTACCAGCAGAGGCCAACAAGTCTATGCTAACCAGACTTTAGCAGCATGCTTTTAAAAGGATAACGTATTATGGAAATCATATCCTTTAAAACAATAATGTGAACTGAATGTAATGTTTTTAGATGTTCAATTGCATGTTAATTCCAATTAAATGAAAATTATTATAGATTAAATTTATATGTTGAACTTAACAGTGCCTTTTTGACCCACTCAAGTAGGCCCTAGGACTTAATTACATCTTTTTTATGTAATTTCATAATTACTTCTATTGTCTTTGAAATATGGATTGAGTGTACTGCTCAATGCACTGACAAGCATTTATAGCTAACTCAGATATACTTCAATGCCATTTCTATTGTAACTTGTGCATCATGTATATATAAAAATATACTTGTAATTGCATATTTGCAGTAATGAAGTTGTAATTTAGTACAGTTATCAGATATTAACTTTAAACGTAAATAACATACTACAGTCAAAATTCTAAATAAGTACTTTACATGTGCTTTAGTATTAGTCATCACATCAAAATAAGGCTACTTCTTTAAAGCACGACAAAAGATTATGAAAACATAATGATTTAAAATGAACTTTTAATTTGACATTATTACAAATAGAACATTTTAAGCGTGTTAACTAAGAAACCATCATGAATGTACTTTTTTAAGTAGCCTTTGTTTCATTATTAATATTTGATTATCTGCATGTACATTTTTATTAAACTCACTAATGCACATTCAATTCAATTAAACACACTTCTTTTCACAAAGGCAGTCAAACCTTCACCATTTGACTATATAATGTTCCTTTTCCTGTCTAGGGCCGTTACACAGACAGGAGTGATTTTTAGAACACCTGTTTCTGTATATCTGTCAGGTAATAGGGAATTTTATGCATGCTGTTCTTGAAAAAACCTAACAGGATCATCCATACCTGCTAATGAGGAGAGACAGATTTTAGGGACACCTGGTGCAGAGCGTCTTACCGTCCATATGGCATCCCATCAGACGGCGTGATGTTTCAATATAGGTCAGAATTTACGTTAATCGTGACAGCCCATACAGATGAACTGTAAATGAATGCTAATGAATTACAACCATAAGCTTCATTCTGATTTATCCACTTAAGCAAAGAGGAAATAACTCTAAGAGATTGTGATTGAGTAATTAAAGCATTAAATGAGTGCTTTAGCATCTTAACGCGTTCACACAGTTGCTTTTGTTTCACAATTTCACAATTTGCATCAAATGCTGGATTTGTGTTAGGTTATTCTAAGGTTTTCTTCTGTGGGTTTTAAAGTGTGTGGTGGCGTGTTCCTGTGTGAGAAACGCGAGGCCGCCTCGGGCCCTGTGGGAGGAAGAGCCCATCACTGCCTCTGCACGGCTCACAGACCAAACAGGAAGTGCCTCCACTTACCAGATTAAAGTTCACTGATTTAAAGGGAAACATTATACTCCCTGATGGCACGTTTTCAATAGAATTATTCAATTAAGTTATCCGCAGATCACTCCGCAGCCGATCTCACCGGATAGGGCAACATAAACGGATTTCCACAACGCACCCGGTACACTTATGAAGGGGGAAGGAGAGTTGGAGAAAGAGATTCATTCTGCCTGTTCATTCATAGACATAAAACATACTTACAACGTCAACTTCTGCATTTTTCTCATATAGAAAGGCTTAAGTGTGGCTCAGTCACGTCCCAGTCAGAGTATGTCATGCAGGCATGTTCTTAAAGGGACAGCTATCCTTAAAATGAACATTCTGTAATCATTTCATCCACGGAGCTCAAAATGAGATGTTTTGAAGAAGGTTCACTCTGCTCCACACAATGAACGTAAACGGTTACCATCAAGATTCAAAAATGGCAAAAGGGCCTTACAGCAGTTTAGTGTAAAGAACAATCTGAAATTTAAGTAATTATTCGCTAAAATTCTCAATTCTCTTTCACGTATATTTTTAAAGACACGCTGTGGAAAGTCTGACATCAGTCAAGTTAAATTTCATTATTTTTTGAATGTAACTGATAATTAGGCTCCAGATTTGAAGTATGCGCGCGGAAGTGTAATTGAAAGTTACAGCAGAGGGAAAGATTTTTAGTGAATAATGACTTAATTTTTGGTTTGTTCTACACACAAAACTATTATATAGCTTTAGAAGACTTGAAATAAAGCACACAGATCATATGCACTACTTTGGTGGCAGTGTTATTTCAGTATAGTCTTGATTTTATATTAGCCTGTATCATATTTTGAATAGTTTTTTTTTAATATTTTCAGTTTTCATAGTCAATTTAATTTCAGTAACTTCAGTGTTGTTTTTTCCCCAATTTAACTATTCGTTTATTTATTTATTTTTATTTCAGTTTAGGTTGAGTTCAGTTTTAGATTTGATTTATGTCCAGTTAGTAATTTTTGTGCTTCTGCTTATTTCAGTAAGTTGCCAAGGGGAAATGTATCATTTTTGTTCATTCTTTGTTTTTATTTTATTTTTTTATTAAATTAAATTAAATTAAATTAAATTAAATTTAATTAAATTTAATTTAATAAAATTTAATTTAATTTAATTTGAGCTTAATTCAATTAAGAAAAGTGTTTTTAAAAGTTTTAGTTTTAGTTAACCATAATAACCCTGCTTTTATTGCTTTTTTTTTTTTTTTAACTCCATTCACTTTCATAGTATGGAAAAGAGCAGCACAGACATTCTGCTAAATGTCTCCTTTTGTGTTTCACAGAAGAAAGTAAAAACTGTAACACTTCACAATAAGGACATATTTGTTAACATCACTTAACTACATTAAGATGAACTAACATTAAACAAAACTTCTACAGCATTTGTTATTAATAATAATCTTAACATTTAATATTTTAACTGTTAACATTACTTAACGCACTTTGAACAAACAGAAACATAAACATTTTTATTAATTAACATTAACAAAGTCAATATATTAAGTCAATAAATTCAAAATGTATTGCTAAGTGTATTAATTAAGTTATTAAAATTTATTAAGTTAATAAATGCTATAAAATATATTTCTTATTATTGTTACTTTGTTAGTTAATGCATTAACTAATGTTAAATGAGACCTGATTGTAAAGTGTTACCATAAAAATGATGGCAAAATTAATAAAGGGGATATTTTTATGCATGTACTGTTATTGTTCCTATAGATTGCTATTTTGACCTGTTTCTTCTGAGGAAGTCTGTGCTTTGAATTAAGAGCATTTAATTAGCTCTGCTTTCTGACACATATGATTTCTCTTCTATAAGTACTTGATTAACAGTGTGTTATCGACTGAAAGCAGTGCACAGTGTGCCAGACCGACAATGATTTAAAGGTCTCTGTCCCACTGAAGTAGGATGCCAAGGCCATATATCTCACAACTGCATAGAGAATAAGCAATGAGGCGTTTTCCACACATCAGGGTCACCACAAGTTCAATCATCGTTTTCAGTTGTCTTGAGAACGAACATAAAAACGCAACTCCTTAATCCTTTTATGTGCACTCAGTGGGAGTAGAGGGACAAACGTGCTGGTGTCACTCACGCTGAAGCGATCATAATGTAGGCTGTGTTTGATGACTGACAGTGTTGGCAGAGAGAGGGAGAGAGGTGGACAGATCCTCCTCCACCCGCAAGACTCTTTCCTCTCTCTCCCACAGCGGCCATCTGTCCGTCCAAACCCCCGCAATGAAGCAGCATGAATCAGCTCGAGATATGAGCAGTGAGACCAGTCGCTACAGATCTGATGGAAGACGCTTACTGTCTGTGTGTCTGCTCGACAGCTTCTCAATGCTGCCACAGAGCAGAGGACAAGCTATTTTAATTCAGCACACATGCTCTAATGTTTTCTTCAGAAAACCTAAAATGTGCTTCATGTGGTAACATCAGAATTAAAGGTTTTTTAATTAGGGCCTGGATACTTCTTATAGGAATAGCTCACCCAAAAATGAAAATTCTGTCATCATTTACTCACCCTCTTGTCGTTCCAAACCTGTATGAGTTTCTTTCTTCTGTTGAAGACAAGGGAAGATATTTTGAAGAACCAAACAGTTGTTGGTCCCCATCGACTTCCTTAGCAGGAAAAGAAATACTGTGGAAGTCGATGGGGACCGTTAACTGTTTGATTACCAGCATTCTTCAAAATATCTTCTTTTATGTTCAACATAAGAAAGAAACTTATATGGGTTTGGAACGGCATGAGGGTGAGTAAATGAGGACAACATTTTCATTTTTGGGTGAACTAACCCTTTAACATAACAAGTCAGTTACCAAGGAAAGTAGTTAGATCAGCCAGAAAAAGTTTTGAAACAGTTTGATAAGTTTTCTTTCCTGTCTTGGCCAGAGTTAATTAAAACTGAAACTACAACTAAAGCCATAAAAAAAAAAAAGTCTAGACTTTTTTCAAATTTAAATTTCAGCTAACTACCAACAACAATTCTCAATTTAAGTTAGTTTAAATGAATATACTAAAATAATTATAACTAAAACTGAAATAAAAATAAAAACTAGAGACATATTAAAAAACAAACAAAAAAACAAAACAAAAATTAAGGTGAAAAGGGAACATATAAAAATAAAAATAAAAAAACATATAAATGGAATATTTGAGAATAAAAGAGAGACAACAGCTAGAGTTATAATTTGACACTTTCCAGTGTTATTTTAGTATTATTTATATATTATTATAAAATGTATTAATATATTAAATAAGCTTTTTATTTTTTATATTTTCAGTTTTATTTTAATTTTACTTTACGTTTTAGTATATTTCTTATGAGCCTTTGTCATTCATTCATTCATTCATTTATTTATTTATTTATTTAGCTTTAATTTATTTCAGTTTTAGTAATTGTAGTATTTCAACTTAAACTGATCTTAACTTCAGTTAGTTGCAAAGGCAACTTCTCCAAATTTCATTTGCATTTTTTTTTTTTGTCCAAGTTAAATCATTAATTAATTAATTAATTTTATTTCAGTTAGTTGCAAAAGCAACTTCTCTAATTTTCATTTACATTTTTTTTGTCCAGGTTTTTGTCAGTCCCCCCCCCCCCTTCATTTCAATTAACAAAAGCAATTTTTAATAATTTTAATAATTTTATTTTTAGTTTATTTATTTATTTATTTATCTTACTTCAGTTAGTTGCTTCTCTAAATTTCATTTACATTTTTGGTCAAAGTTTTTGTCTACAATTTTTATTTCCGCTTCATTAAATTAACAAAAATGATCATTTTACTTTCAGTTCACAATGAGAACAGTAACACTATTTAATCAGTTGCAGATGGTTTTAGTCGGAGGGAAATTCTCATTCTTGAGAGTATTTGAGTCATGAATACATGTGCTTCATTTTCCCAGAAGAAAAAGACTGTTTAAATGTGCAAATCAGATTTTTTTTTTTTTTTTTAGTACACCAGTATAAAGCTAACATACATGAACAAAAACCCACAAACCTCTCGTTTTAATTTCATGGGGTCTTTAAGGTAACAAAACCTGCTTTCACTTGGGTCTTAAAACAAGATTATTATATTTGAATAGACAAATTTATCAAGAGTCACATGATGAACTGTGAATGGCCATTGAGAGGGACAGCGCTCACGTGTCTGACCACAAACACTCTGATACAGTGAGATACAGAGTCAAACCGTTGACCAGCTGCGCACATCTGCATAGAAGTCAAACAGACACACAAATGACTATTGAAAAGTTTATTTCTGTCTGTAACTGGTAATGGATCACACTGAGAATAAAGCACTGAAATTACTAATTATCCAATAACAGGAAAATGAGTCATCCTTGTGGAAAATATTGAAGAAAGGAAGACTGGGGCTAGTTGTCACATTGAGACGTTGTTACAAGGGTTTTGTAAAGTTATGAGTCAAAAGTCCAGTCACGCAAATGTGTGTTTTCTCCAGCAGTCGTCCAGAGCAATTTACAACTGCTGCAATCTTAAATGAGCATGATTTTTGTGAATTCTGTCATCATCAGATTTTCCTACAGCTGTTGAGTGAATATGTGTACACAATAAAACCACATTCACACAAGAGTCAGTAAGATTTAGGGGTCGGTAAGATTTGTTAATGTTTTTGAAACAATTGTCTTATGCAATTATTAGTAATATTGTGAGAAATGATTGCAATTTAAAATAATTGTTTTCTACTTGAATATATGTTAAAATGTAATTTATTCCTGTGATCAAAGCTAAGTTTTCAGCATCATTACTCCAGTCTTCAGTGTCACATGATCCTTCAGAAATCATTCTTATATGCTGATTTGCTGCTCAAGAAACATTACTAATTATTATCAATGTTGAAAACAGCTGAGCTTTTTTATATTTTTGTGAAAACTCCCATACATTTTTCAGGATTCTTTGATTAATAAAATTTTCAATAGAACAGCATTATTTGAAATGAGAAATATTTGTAACATTGTAAATGTCTTTACTGTTTTTTAATGAATTTAATGTATCCTTGAATAAAAGTATGAATTAAAAAAAACACTTACCCCAAACTTTTGAAGTGTATACAACAAATGTAGATTTTAGTTGTCAAGACTTGTGTCTATAAAAAACTGATCTAGTCAACAGCTTTATTTTCATAAATTATTATTTCAACAGAAAATGTAACTAAAATTAAGTTTTAAATTTATTTTTTCTAAAGTTTTCGTAATTTTTTTTCCATTTTATTTCAGCTTCATTTCAATTAACGAAAACAACTGCCATTAAAAATTCCCTGGAGTAAACAGTCTCCCCCGTATATGACTTTACCTTATTAAAAATCAGTGTCAAAGTTATATTGAAAGTCATCCATCACTTCAGGTACGTGAAGCCTGTCACATGACTGCCAGACTGTGCCTCTTTTGAGCTTGAAAAGCCGTCTTTTCTCTTTTCTTCTGTCTGAAAGCTCTCGTAGCGTCTGAGGCGCTCTGCAGCGGACAGCTAGAGCTAATTAAAGAGAATTAATGGTTTGGTGTGAGAGGAACCGCTACATCGTCAAACATATGCAGAATGCAGCTACACCTTACACAGCGTAACCTCACACGCCTGGGAACGCTTGCTGTCAGAGCGCCGTTTCCACAGCGACAGGGTCGTGCCCTTTGACCTCACAGGGCCCAGGTCATCAGGGGAGCTAAAGAGACCCCTATTTTTTGTGTCAAGAGGAATTCAGAATGAAAAATGGATGGATTGGGGAGGTGAAGGAAGGAGAGAGAGGAGATGACTGTGTGGAAAAGAGAGAAAATGCTAATATTTGAATGTGATGTTCTCACAGCGGGGCTGTACAGTTTGGTTTTTGTCTTATCGGCGTACAAAGCAAAGCGCCTGAGAGTCATTCCCACCCGGGGCGACGCATACCGCAGGGGGTACTTGCTTGGAAAGATTTCAGTTTTGCTGTGTTAAATCTATAAACCACAAATTAGTAGATTAAAATAATTAATTGTAATTAATGTCTTTTTTTTTATATACTTAACACATTTAATTCCTTTTTATGGCAAGAAAACAAAAAATATGTGCAAATTGTCTCACGTCACATGGATGATATTCACAGAGGAATAGCATTTATAAAGAATAATCTATTTAATTAATGATCTAATATCTTCAATGGAGTTATATGTTTAAGCATAGCCAGCATAAGATTAGTTCACAAATAATGCATCAATTTTTTTCACAATTTTATCTTATAATCTACAAGAATGTACACTAAAATTTAAAATAAATAAGATTTTGAATTGATTTTGAATTGTCTCTCATTCTCTCCAAGGCTGAATTTATCTGATAAAGTATAAATACAGTAAAAACAGTACTATTGTGAAACAGTAATGCGGAAACATGTTGGAATGATTTCTGAAGGATCATGTGACACTGAAGACTGGAGTAATGATGCTGAAAATTCAGCTTTGATCACAGGAATAAATTATATTTTAAAATATATTCACATTGAAAACAGTTATTTAAATTGTAATAATAGTTCATACTGTTATTCACTGCCTTTACTGTATTTTTAAACAATTAAATGCTGCCCTTGTGAGCATAAGAGACTTCTTAATCTTAATTCTTCCAAACTTTTGACCTGGAGTGTACTCGTGGGCCATAAAACAACATGACATAATCACAGAAAAATAGAAGAAATGCAGAAACTATGCTTTTATAACTAGATTTAAAAGTGTAGCATCTCACACTACATGGCACTGCTCGACATTTCATGTCAATATCCAGTAGTTGACGTCTCCCTGAAGCGACACATGTCTTTTTATACGTTTGACAGGAGGAAAAACAGTGTTTTATTTCATTTAGTAAGCTGACAGATATATTTCCAAGAGTAATTGCTTTCAACCAAGGGTAACTAACTGACCACAGTTAGCCTATTTTGATCCCGTTATTCCATTCTGAAGGGAAAATGTCTGAATATTTTCCATACATAACACACAGTGTTTGCTGGGGCTGAACCAGTGGAAATGGACATTAATATCTGTCATCCTGGGTGAGGCTTCATAAAACACTAATGAACTCCAGCAGATCTGTGTCACCCAGTTTTCCTTCATAATAGGCCTTTTTCTTTGGGGGAAAACTCACGAAAACATGTCAGCACTTTATTTTATTTTATTTTATTTTATTTTATTTTATTTTATTTTGTTTTGTTTTGTTTTGTTTTATTTTAAGACAAATTTAAATTATATTTTGCATGAAAAAAAATTAAGTCATTAGAACTACTAACATTTTTTTTTTTTTTTTTTTTTTTTTTTTTGCATTATGACATTATCTTCATGAGTTAGGAAAATTTCTATCTAAATTGTCATTACTGTAATGCATCCAAATCCAATTTCATCCAATTTCAATAACATTGCCATGCCATAATATTAAAATAGAATTATTTTTCATATTACATAAGAATGTGCCATAATTCCATAATGATAAATTGTTAGTAAATGTATTTAATTGGCATGAAAATAATGTAATAATGCAAAAAAAAAAAAAAAAAGTCTTAATGGTAATAAAACGTTCCTTCACAGTTTTTTAAGTATAATTTAATTTAATTTAAAGTTAAGTTAAGTTAAGTTATTTTTTCCCAAAATGAATGGAAAGGAAAACTGAAATTATATTTTGCATAAACAAAATGAAGCCATTAAGACTACTAACATTTTTTGCATTATAACATTATTTTCATTTAGGAACATTTCTATCTAAATTATCATTACTGTAATGCATCAAAATGTAGTTTTTTTCATATACAATATCCATTATTATTATTATATTATTACATCATAAAAATAAAATTAAAATAGAAAAAACTAAAAACTGTAATACATATACAGACATTTAAAATATATATATATATATATATATATATATATATATATATATATATATATATATGCAAAAAAATTATTAATGGTCATAAAACGTTCCTTCATGTTTTTTAACAAGAATATAATTTGCTATTTTTTCTTTTGATTTTGGCATGAAATAATGTCCCAGGCATGTTTTTTTTTTTTTTTTGTGAGTTTCACCCTTTTGCACTCTCTGTCTCCGGTCTCTAAGCACCAGTGAATAAGTAATTGCTTGCGAGCACATTTCACAGTAGGCATATGTGTCTGTAATTGTTTGTCTGTCTGAAACAGTAAAAAAAAAAAAAAAAAAACCCTGAAATAAAGAATAAAGCGAGAAAGAGAGAGATGAAGAGTGTGAGAGGGAGAGACGTTTGGGGGCTGTTTCTAATTTTGTCGTCAAACAGTAGTGAGTGTAGCGTGTGTTTTGTAACCGGCTGTGCGGGGCTGGTTATAATAACTGTGAAAAATCTCATTAATTCAGTCAGACTGAGCCGTTAACGCCTTGTATTGTCACTTATCCCTGGGCCCTTTTGACTGCCTAACTAGCATCATCTCCATGGTGACAGAAGAGCAATGCTTCACACGTAAACGCAAACTTTTCTTTGTCTGCCTGATAACACTTGACAAACAGTGTGTGACTTGAAGGCTTTAGCTGAGGGAATGCCTGGGTTTTGTGTTTAATTCACACATGGTTCGAGTTCAAATCCAGAAATGGCCTTACTCATTTTTAATAACACTGCGCAGCTTCCTCGCCAGGCTGAGGCTGTGACCTCATTTCCTTTGTTGGGCTGCTGCAGGAAACACGGTCAGCCTCTTCCTTTCACACCGTGACAGCCTGATGAGGGGTGACAGCTGGGGAAATGAAGTTCAGTCATAGCTAAATCTACTGAGTAAATGAGTGATCAGTGTTTTTATGTACGTGGCACATCTCACAGAAGTTTTGCATTACAGTGATGCTTGAGTAAACTTGAAGTGAAACTGAAAAACTAGATTTTTACGTTTTTGACGAAAAGTGAGTGGTGTTTTTGCATGCAAAAACTCACCACAGTTATGTTTGCCAAGGTGTTGCTATGCCTTTGGCAATCAGGTGATGATTGATTGGTTGTTAGTAGTGGCCAAGGTAGCTACTCTCTAAAAAATAAAGATTCACAGGTTTTTGCAGTGATGCAATAGAAGAACCATTTTTAGTTTCCCAAAGAACCTTTCAGTGAACAGCTCCTAAAAGAAACATTTTTTTTCCTAAGTGTGAAGACAAACGACAAAACAAGTAACGCAAATTACGTAATCAGATTACTTTTCTCAAGTAACTAGTAATGAACTACTTTTTACTTTTTACTACTAGTTACTTTTTCAAGTAAGTAACACCAGACTAAATGTGAACATGCATTTACTCATATCACACACAAAAACAGATTCAGTATTCCTCAAAATTAATAAAAACAGTGAAATGCAAACCCAGAATATGATACAAACCTGCAATTATTAAATAAATTAACACAAATATTCTTATTGCATTTAATCCCATTTTATTAATATATTTGAGCTGACCTTCAATGATCCAAATCAAACATGGTAATAAACAAAAATGACTTTAGATAAACAACAAGTGAAACAAAATTGTTTCTTATTTATTCTTCATGCAATCCAGAATGGCTGAGGCTTATCCACTTCACCTTTGGTGTGAAAGGGCTTTTACATTTGCCAAAAATAGAACCATTTTTATATTAAAAACAAACAAGCAAGCCCCAGTCCAGTGTAAATAAGCAATGCAATAGTTTCTTTTTTAGAATGTAATGTATATTGTAATGTATTACTTTTAAAAGTAACTTTCCCCAACACTGATGAAGAACATTTTAATAAATCTAAAGGCACTTTTTCCACTATTGAAAAGTCGTCAGCTATTCCTTCCCACCAAGTGCTAGTGTGTAGTATCCCGATCAATATCACACCATGTTCATTCATTTGGGCCAGAGGTGAAATGGTCCTCCGATTGACCTTGGTTTCTCCCAAGGCCCTTTCTGTCACCTGTTGGAGTTTGGGTTCCTTGCCACCATTGCCTTTGGCTTGCTTAGTAGAGACATTTGAGTAATGACACCACTGTCTTCACAAGAGCTGCTTATCACTGAACTGGGGTGTGTTTCCTGTACAACGACGTAACTCGCTGTTTAACCACCATAGTATGATGCATTGTTGTGGAAAATAGCTAGTCACAACTATTTCCCGAACACAGTCGCATCTCGTTTGAACCACAGTGGTTCTTTATACACATGTGAACGGCGCTTATTGAGGATGCACAAAAATATATAGATTAAAATGTATATATATTTAAATAGAATGGAAGATATAGATTGTACTGCATCTTAGCTTGCTTACGGTGCCCAAGAACGTAATTTAGTCCATATGTCGTACTAACAAGAAACTACACTTCTAACCACAGGTCCAGAGCTGTAACCACGTACGTTTACTACGCTGTTAGCTAATGTTCATTTGAACATTTGAATACTGAAACTCTGAATCGTTGAACTATGTTGGTAATGACAGAACTTGCGACCATAGTTGGCTAACAATGCTTTTGGGAAACGAACCCCTGAACGTGTTTCCTAATGAATGAACTTAGTTATTGTTTAGTTGTATGTTTGGGCTGGTCTGCCTCAAAGTAGACAGGGTTTAATGTTCAAAAAACCAGAGCACAAATTCCCCACAAAAAAACGTTAGTTTTGACTGCTTTATTACTATAGAAATGTTAAACAACTAACAGTAATAACAACGCAAACTACTCTGACGAGACATGAAACGTTTTGTGCATACAAAAAAAGAGTGTTACTGTGCATATTTTAAAATATTATTGACAAACGAGTTAAAATGACTACTTTACAATTAGAATTAAACCTAGAATTAGACATTCACATTCTATTTTATTTATTTATACATTATAAAAATATTATTCCAAAAAATTGTTCAAGACAGTTGTTCAGGAGGGTGTGGTTGATTTCCATTAAAAGAGCCAAGTCAAAAGAGCCAAATTTTATTGTAAGAATATTGTAGAAAAGTACAGCTCTCCTCAGTAATCCACACAATTTAAGGTATTATCCATTTTTGCACTGCAAATAGGTATCTTGATGTTAACTAAGTCTAAAAACTAGCTAAATTATTATTTATGCAAGTAACTGACTCACCTATTTAGCGAAGCAACCTGCATACAAATGAAAAGATACATACAAAGACCAGCATTTACCACAGTTAATTAAGCAGCATCATCTTTAATTACATCAAATGAACCTGTGCCCTGTACTGAGCATTTGTGTTGAACAGTGTGGTAAAGTTGCACTTGATATGAATGTTACTATTCTCACGCAGCTCGTGCAACTGCACAGCATCAGCGCGTGGTGTAAAAAAGCTTTCAGAACTTCCTCTTTTAAGTGCAAAGCAAGTGCAAATTGAGAGGTGAATAATTAACCCTCCAGATCTGCATTAAGATATCTGACTTTGTTGAGATGACACACATAACACTGTGGTGTATGTAATGTTTAGTTACAATATGTATTATGCTTTAGGTTACAGGTTTATAAAAGGAAACATGTTAATCCTGCTTTGAGGTCTCACCTGGCCTCTATTTTCAAACCCATAATTCTGCAAATCAAATCAAAACAAATCTAAATAAATAAATTGTTTATATTTAGTTTTTATTTATGTATTTAAAATATTTATATTTATTTATTTAATATTTATTTATTTATTTATTTATTTTAAGGCTATGTTGTTACAGTATAATTACACTAATGAGAAGTGAGTAATATTAATTAATATTATTTTTTAAATTATTTATTTATTTTTAAACAAATAAATAAATAATAGTTTATTAAAAATATTGGTAACACTTTATTTTAGCGTGTCCATAATACAGAGTAATTACCTAGTTAAGTACTTAGTAGTAGCCGTTGTATTTACATGAAATAAAATGTACTTACCATGTAACTAAGTTATGAAACAGCCTGTACTTTCAGTTTGTAATTATGTAGATGTAATAGGCAGCTACTGTTACACATATGTAACAGATAGAGTCTATTACACAGCTACGTATGTAACCAAAATTTGTTACATATGTGTTGCAGACTTTATACAATGTAATTATAAATGTAAGTACACAGACATAAGCTACTTAAAATAAAGTGTATCAAGATTATACTTAAGTGTACTTCATGTGTATCTGTACACCTTATCCAGCTGCACCTTACTTTGATTTAACCCACAAGTAGACAGCTTAAAAACAAGTAATACCTTTCTAATTACATTACAATTACATATTACACAAACATAAGCTACTTAAAATAAAGTGTATCAAGATTGTACTTAAGTGTACTTCATGTATATCTATACTGTACACCTTATCCAGCTGCACCTTACTTTGATTTAACCCACCAGTACACAGCTTAAATACATGTAATACCTTTCTAATTATATTAAAACTACAGAATATTACACAGGCATAAGCTACTTAAAAAAAAGTGTATCAAGATTGTACTTAAGTGTACAAGTAGCTGTGCAACAGACTCAGCCTGTTACATACAGTATGTGTAACAGTAGCTGCCTATTACATTTACATAATTACAAACTGTAATTACAAGCTGTTCCATAACTTAGTTACATGGTACATAGATTTTGTTTCATATAAGTACAACGGCTGCTACTAAGTACTTAATTAGGTAATTACACTGTATTATGACACCTTAAAATAAAGTGTTACCAAAATATTTATTTATATATTTTAAAATAAATAAAATTGTGCTTTATTTTAAGGGGCTGTTGTTACAGTGTAATTACACTAACAAATACCAAGTAATATTAATTCATTTTTATTTTTTAAATAATTTAATTTAAATTGTTTATTAGAAATATATGTTTTTTTATTTAAATAATTTATTATTATTATTATTATTTATTTAAATAGAGATAGTTAAACTTTAGTTTAAGGTGATGTTGTTACAGTGTAATTACACTAACAAGTACCGAATAATATTAATAACTTCATGTACTTACTATAAGGTTATAGTTAGGGTTAGGATTTGTAATTATTCATAATTTACTGTTGTTACTATTGTGAATACATGTAACATGTAATTATGCCACCTTCAAATAAAATGTCAAAATAAATAAATAAATATTCATTTAGGGGTGAATGGGCAAGAATTCCCTTTGTTTTAAACTATATTTTATTTATTTAATTATTTGTATAATGTTTAACTTTCAAAAGTTATTTGACAATTAAGCACCATCACATTAAATGCTAAAAAAAAAAAAAAAAAAAAAAAAAATCATAAACTCTTGTTAAATGCAACAAAAATCACCACTCATGTCTGTAGTAATTTGTTTCAATCTTGTGGACCCCCAAATGAATGCCATGTGGCTCTTTTGTTGTATTTATCATCTAGTTTACACATTTTAGCCACATCATGTGACAAAGTTACAAAACAACACCAGCTAAAAGCTTTTCTTTAAAAGGCAAGTCAAATATTTACAGACTTTTTGTTGTACGGCTGGGCAGGGTGAGGTTTAGTTTTACCTTTCCAATTGACAATACATTAGCATATCTGAGCACGTTCAAACTTTCAACAGCCATAAACATGTTAGCAAGCACCGATGTTGCTCAAATGAAGCAA
Organism: Tor tambroides; assembly: GCA_021397915.2. NCBI lineage: Eukaryota > Metazoa > Chordata > Actinopteri > Cypriniformes > Cyprinidae > Tor > Tor tambroides. The sequence goes on along the minus strand of JAFVLL020005045.1, from coordinate 28,696 downwards.
TTCATCAGGCCCTCCTGAAAGACTCCTTTGTGGTTCGTACTACAACTTCTCAATCCGGGGGGGGGGGGGGTGTCTGAACTGACATTCCAGCCTTGCTTAATTAACCCTGGGTAGCGATAAAGCAGTCATGCTTTTCAAACCAAATCTCACTCCACCTTAATGACTTCCAGAGTCTCCCATAAAGACCCCCGCTGGACCCCCGTTGTCGTTCACCGCCACCCCCCCCCCCTCGCATGAGTCTTCAATAAACTGAACAAACGTGGTTTCCTCCCCCATCTCACATGCGAGCCACTTGAAGCGTTTGAGGGTGCTGAGCATTCCTGAGGTTTCTCACCCCACTTCAAGAGTCCAGCTGATGTAATGAATACTGCTCATGCGTTGAGTCACTAACAAGAATACACTGCAAAAGAGCTTTCGACACACTGTTTTCTGTAAACAAGCACTTATTACAACCTGGTCTCATGACAAAACGTACCTCTGGGAACTTTATCGCAGGACGCGAAATACGTACCAATAAGTACATATCACTGCAGTTTCCAACAAAAATGAACACTACAGGCAGTAAAACAGCGAGCACTTGTAATTGTTTTTGTAAACAGTTATGATTATAGCTCCATACTTTTCGCCTTTTTTTTTTTCTTTTCTTTTTCCAAGCTTTCTCGGTAGCTCAGCCAGCACAGAATTGGACTTAGGATGTGGAGTTCTTGGGTATGAATCCCGTAAAAAACATGATTCAGGATGAAAGAGCTGAAAGATGAGAGATCGCAAAACAAGCTAAAATGGCATGCTTGCGATTGCGTTTTTACGTCACATTCGTTTTAGTTCATACTGTCAGGTAGGTTCAGCTGTAGTGCAGATATATGTTATTTTAAAATGTCACGGAGCATTAGAGTTATAGCGCCACTCAATGGAAATTTCAAGTCAGAACTGCGGTGACGCCTACAAAACCAACGTCACATAAAACGTACCATATGTATGTTCATCTGCTCACCAAACACTCTTTTAGCGCCACCCAGTGGACATTTCACATCGAATATGTCACGAAACATACATGGCCAAACGTTTTTCACATCTTGTGAAAACGTTCCCACAAGTACGTTTTCGTCATGAGATCAGGCTCACTTATTGCATTAAGTAAGACATCTTTTGTTGGTTTTATTTGGTGTGACACTGAGCGCACCCTTTATCATGGTGTTGATAACATGATGGATTGCTAGATCCTCAGGATGCCTTTGATGTTTTAGAATGCAGCATAAAGTGCAACATTTCAATGGGTTACAAGCTATTCACAGATTTTGACAAACACCTTTTGTTTTCTACTGACACACTGTTCTAGTTTTTATTTATGACAGCATATTCGGCCCAAACTTGTTTTAATAAGTCTATTCATTGACTGAAGTGACAACAAATACAATGCAGACAGAAAAACACATTGTGCAGAGTGATTCTGTTGTCAGTTGTCAACTACTGCTGCTGTTTTACAGACAGATTAAAGCACCTTTGTGTTCACAGCACATCTGATGATCACAGAAGGGCAGATTGCAGGTTTAGGAGCTGGAGAGCTTTCATGCTTGTTTGACAGCACACCGGTCTTAATTTTTTCCCCCATTGTTTTGAAACACATTACAGGAAAAGGGGTGATATTTTGGGGGGCAAACTGGAGAGCAGTGGTTTTTTTGTTTTTGTTTGTTTTTTTAGAGCGTCAACTAAGTTGGAGAGACGGTTGTCACTTTCTACTTCATTGAATATTTCTCAGGGTTGGGTTCTTTTAAAGTTTCTGTAGAGACACAAACCTTCAGGTCTTGGTTACAGAAAAGCTATTTTCTGCCTTATTGCTCATGAGATCTTATAATGGTGCATATTGTCACAATGAAAACCTGCTGTTTATGGACATTAATTTGAGAAGAATACCTTTTTTGAGACAGAAAACCATCATATTTAAGTAAAATAGTCATTTTTGCACAATAATGTTTTTTAAGCACAATATAAGTATTTTTTTGAAAAAATGGGAAAAATGGAAGGCATGGTAGTCTAAAATATTAAGCATTGTTCCCATGACTTAAATACATGCATGGTTACAAGTTAAATGTTCAAATGTATTGATTTAATTAAAACTTTTAAGGTGCAAATATTGTTTTGAGGAGTTAATCATTACATCAACTTAATATAGTGTTTACTTCAAACATAAATGTCCATGTAAAACTTTTTATTAAAAAAATTATGTTGTAGTAATTTAATGAAATTGTCTTAATAACTTTGATAATTGGGCAGTGGATTATATTTCCTTGCGTGTTTTGCATAGAACTGGATACACAGAATAATTTTTATTTTTTTTTATTTTAAATGTTACATTTTCTTAAGTTTTATTTATTTTTGATCTATTATTTATTTATTTAGTTGAAAATTTGTGTTTATGCTATAAATGATAAAGTTCCTCTAAAATAACTAAATTCACCAGAAGTTGTTATAACTTAAAAAACTTTTTTTTTTTTTTTTTTTTTTTTTTGCACAAGATGAATATAGGGAGGGATCTGTTAGTGTGTCATGTACTGTTATATCTGTTTTTAGTTTTAGGGGGTTACCATTGTGATGAAGAGTAGAAACTGTGGTTAGGTTGAGGATGTGCCCAGGAACACAAAGTCTATACTTATGCTATACGTTGGAATGAATGTATAAACAAACAAACAAATAAAAAGGTTCCTACTAGGAACTCAGAATTTCTGACTTCCGAGTACAAAAGGAACGCAGCATAAAGCAATCAGTTTCCTCAACTGAAATAAGCAAACTACTGTAATTGGGTTTTACACTGTATAACTCTAATATTTTGAAGATTGTCTGTTTTTGTAAAAACAATGACAATCAGTGGGGTCCCATCATGTTGCTGTTTTGGACCCCATTGAATTTTTTTTGCATGGACAGCTGCAGTTAAAACAGTCTTTAAAATATCTTCTCATCTTCCAAAGAAGAAAGAAAAAGTTTGAAATGGCATGACTAAATGACTAAATGTTGACAGAATTTGAATACTGAGGTAAACTGTTTTGAAACCGACATACAAACCCATTGCTAGAAACATGAATTTGTTTAGTTGGACTTTTGACTCAAAATCTCACAGTTACTGAAATACAGTCCTCATGACAACTTCTCCATGTGACAACTAACCCCAGTGACCTCTAATACACAAAATCTTTATCAAAGCTGAGTAAATTTGGAGATTGTGTAGCAACACCCCACAAACATGACATCTCTGTCGTAGTTTGACTGATTTCAGGGCGGCAGGGTTTAGAGGAATGAGATGACAGCAAACGACCCTCTCAGGCTCAGTCTAGCGCAGTGATGTCAGGCCAAGAGAGACACTCAGACATGAAGTGAAACCGAGCACAGGCGCGAGACGAGGCGAGATCTACAAAAAAAAAAAAAAAAAAAACACTCTTCGGGCAGAACATCAAGAAATGACGACGTGCTTCAGGAGTCATGCTGAAATTTGTGACAGATGTAACAATTCACAAACAAAAAACAACAACTGAGGAGAACATGATAAATGAAACGTAAGTACAAGCTCGTTTCAAAGCGGGAGCTGTCAACACAACGACTCGCAATGCTGCACCTCCATCTGAGTCTCTGCCAGGAGTTTGAACACAGTCAGCCAGAGTTTTCCCGAGTCAGCGCTATGAAAGCTAATATTGATTCCACTTCACAGTTATAAATTCTTATTCCATAAAGGTTCTGCACTGACGGCGTCACTCCTGCTTCATCACAGAGAGAAGGAATCTGATTTAATTTTACTGCAGGGGGTTAGAAATTCACTGACTATAAAGAAATGATGACACTTTAATGAGCCACAAACCGAGGCATTTATTTAGGCAATGTGTAATTATAGCGGCTAATCCAAAAAAGAAACATGAGGAATCATTTGCAAAGCCGATTAAATATACTTTAAATTTTCATTTAACTCACGCACTTATTAAAACAAGTTAAGCATTCACATTATTTACAGTGGTGATAAGTAATAACATGCAGCATGACTTATGAGCATGAGACAGATATTAGTCTGTTTCTGGGGAGGCTATTAACATTGAGTTGTCTTGTTTGTCTTTGCGTGAGTACGGTAGAGTTATTAACTGATCCACTGCCATCTGGACTCTTCCAGGTGTTCCTCCAGCTGCTGAGACTGATGGGAGGACTTCGCATCACTTCCTGTGCGGGTCATCCTCCTGCATTATCCACCAGAATCCACAGGTCAAAGATGGAAACGGTGAATCTAAGAATATTCTGTAACGTCAAAGAGACAATTTCCCTGCTGTCTTCACTCATTCTTTGGTTTCCTTCCCCCACATTCATTGTACGGACAGAAACAGAGAAGAAAGTACACAAATAGATATAAATGCTTGGCTAACACACTGAAAGTGCACAATGCATGTTAACATGCATTGATGTGGTGGTATTTAGTCCTCAAATGTGGTTCCAGTAGCTAGCTGTAAGCATGTCAGCAGTTGAGGAGTCTGTGCTATATGGTTGTAAAACCAACCGAAAACCACCTGTAGAATAAGACATTTTATGCTAGTGCCTGCAATAATGCTAAAAACTGAGCTTGTCTTTGTGTGTTTGCACAGATTATTTGTTGAGCCCAAAGTATATTTCGCTTTTATATGTACGGTAGGGTATGTATATAGCACACATATGTAAAATTCATCATTAGCATAGTGTTCACATACTATATGCATACAGCAATGTTATTTTTATTGGTCATAGCTTATCTGTCAGAATACAAATTGTGCAGACAATGGACAGTGATGAAACTTTGCAGTGCACATGTTGAGCATTACATTTACATAAAAAAGCTAAATAAATGTAAAATGTCATTGTTGTCCACAGTTAAACATTAATTCCAAAGTAGACAATCAACAAAATAATAATAATAATAATAACAATATGGTACTAAAAACATCCTCTCCAATTACAGAAAACAATGTAATGTTGATTGCTTTCCCGATAACTTGTATTATGGTTAATAAATGTTTAAATAAAAATAATTAGCTATAACCTAAATAAATATGAGCTTTAACCTCATTATCATTCAGACTCAAAAATACTTCCAACAATAAAAAAATAATAATCATAGGTGATTTTTAACACATACATATGTACAGATCTTTAAAAAAAAAAAAAGAGTCGACGTGGGATCCACTAAAACAGGTACCCAATACAATTCTGGAGGCACAAATTAAGCACTAAAAATATCCTCTCCAACTCTGTAAAAAAAACACTGCATTGTCAGAATTACAATTTGTCAAGTGTAAATGAGATCTGTGCCCCTTTATTCAAATCCTGGTAGATAAAATCTCTGTAGAAAGCCTACAGAAAAACATATCCCTTTCTGTGTTTCCTAGAAACTGTCTTTGTGAGTGTGTGCCTTCCAAAAGAAGCCTCCAGTCTGGCCTTTATGGCTGGAATAAGAGTATCAGGAACTGTGTCCAAGAAAATGAAAGGAAGACATTGCAGGCCCTGTTCTCTGAAGCTCTCTTTCCTGTTCCTGTTCCCATCTCTGTCACTAATTAGCCAGAGCCGGCAGCTGGGAACGATAGGAAATGGCACAGGCTGAAAATGACATGGATCAAGAACACCACCGCCTAATAATATGCAGCACACCACCAGCAACGCCACAGTCCACCAGAACGGAAGAATAGAGCCGGCTGGCCAAACGAGAGACGCTGAGCTGCACGCTGAGCCCAGAGTTAATACCTACCATGATGAAGGGAGATCGTTTCCCAAAGCCAAACCTTCCTTTGGCTTAACGTTGAGGAATGTCTTTTAATTAAAGATGAGGCGAGGAGTTATTAAATAATAGATTATTCTTAACTGAAAAGATGAAATTATGCTGTTCATTTTCAAAATCAAATAACCGGCGTACACCTCGCTTACTCATTAATCTCTTTATTTTATGGGGTTTGGGTTTGCAGCACATTCATAGTTTCATTATAATCACACCAAAATTGTTAAAAATGCTGCTTTTTCCTGATTAAAGATCCACAGGTTTGTTTTAGCAATTCAGAAGCATTGCAAGAGAAGTAATTGGAATTATTAGGTGCTAACTGGATTAATGTTCCTTGAAGAGTAAAGAGTCGTCATTGGATGACATGAAGATCAGTTGAGAATGGAGAAGGTATGAGAAGTTGCAATGGCACAATGCCACCCTACCAAACCCAGAGGTTGGTATCTACTGTGCAAGAATCCATCGGCAAATGCAAATCTGCAGTATCGTTATGTAATCAGATTACTTTTTTGAAGTAACTAACAAAGTAATGCATTACTTTTAAATTTACTGTACAACAAAATATGTTACTTTTTCAAATATGTAATGCAAGTTACTTTGTTTTCCTGTTCCTGTGTTGAGAGAAATTGGGAATGAGGTGAAGAGGCACCTTAGTAATTTCACTTCTGGTGTGAAAGGGCCTTTACAGCTGCCAAAAATATAACTTTTAGGGTTTTGTTGTTAAAAACAAATAAGCAAGCCCAGCCCAGGTGACAAAAAGTAATGCAAAAGTAACATAAAGCATTACTTTCCATAAAAAGTAACTACGTAATTCAATTAGTTACTTTTTTTATGGAGTAACAATACTGTAATGCATTTCTTTTTAAAAGTAACTTTCCCCTACACTAGCTGTCAAGATGTTGCATGCTTCAATCCAGCATTTGCACTAGAGAACTGATAGAAATCTATATTAGACCAAGACAGAAATAAAGAGTCAATAAACCTGTTGAATTATCTCAACTGAGAGGCATGTGATGATTTTTGTCATGCAGACAGTGAGGGATAATATGATTTAATGCTTTTATAAATCCAAGCATTAAGGACCTCTTAAATGCTGCATGAGTCAACTTCACTGGCACTTCTTTCAAATTAACACCATTACACACGGTTTCGTTGGGGCGATAAAGGAAACTCCAGCTTTGTGTTTGCCTGCTTCTTTCCTATAAAAACAGTGTCAAAATGAATTTCCCTTCAGATCCAGTGAGATACTCTCACTTCATGGCCTTGGAGGAATGTGTAGCAGAGAGCTTTGTTTAGCCTCACATCTCAGCTCTCTATGCAACCTCAGGGTCGCTCCATGTGCTTGAAGCTATCGGTGAACATAGCATAGAAAAATACAACACATTGACCTACTGAACATCAGGGAAGTGGGCCTGTATTAAACTAGACTAATATAAAGGATATAAAAGACAAAGAAGGAGTAAATATAGAGGAAATGTATGAAAGAAGACTCAATAGAGAGAGAAAAGCCAATGTCAGAGAAAAAATGCTAGAGAATGATGGGGTCCCAGAGGTTGCGGAACCAGCGCGAGCTACGTTCAAGGAAACGTACACAAAGATGTCAGGGTCAGAGGTCTTCATCTGGATATTTTTATAAAACAAAAAAGAACAGTGCTTGAGGTAATGCCAAGACTCTTTCTTGTGCTTAACTGTCAGGAAAATAAATGTCACAAAACAAGAAATCTTAGTCATCCGGAAAATCGACTTTTCTTTAAAGAAAATTTTCTCTTTTTTAATCCTGTTATTTCATAGTGAAATTTGACCATTTCAAAGAACCAAAACATTATAGAAACTTGGGGTGACTTGGGTCAGAGCACCCTAGCAACCACCTAACAATCATGCAGAACACCCTTGCTACCGCACATAAAACCATGGAAACATCCAAAACATTTAACAACAACGTAAAAGCCTCCTTCAACTGCCTGGCAGCCACACAGTAACAACTCACAGCACCCTAGTAACCACCTAACAATCATGCAGAACACCAAGCAACGACACATGAAACCATCTAAAACATCCTAAAAAAAACACATACAGATTACCTACAACAGCCTAGCAACCACATAGCAACAACCCACAGCCCCCTAAAAACTACCCTGAACACCCTTACAACCACCTAACACTCCAGTGACCACCCATGTCACCCTAGCAACAACATACAAACCAACACCCTAAGCAACCAAAGAGCAACCACCCTGAACATCTTAGAAACCACATACAAAGCAACACCCTAAGCAAACCACATTCCAACAACCAAAAACCCTTTAGCAACCACCCTTAATGTCTTACCAACTACCTAGTACCACCTAGAACACTAGTGACCACCCAGAACACCCTAGTTATTCTATACAACCTCAGTCCTCTAGTAACCACCCTAAACACCATAGCAACCACTCACAACATGCTAACAACCACCCCTAACACCCTAGAAACTACCTAGCACCACCTACAACACCCTAGCAACCACATAGACAAACCACAAACCAACAACCCAAAACCCTCTAGCAACCCCCCTGAACACCCTAGCAACTACTTCAACGTTCAAGTGACCACCCAGAATGCCCTAGTTATCCCATACAAACCAACACCCTATTCAGTCCTCTAGCAATCACCCTAAACACCACAGCAACCACCTAGCAACCGCCCACAATGCTCTAACAACGACCCTTAACACCCTAGAAACTACCTACCACAACCTGCAACCACATTGGCAAACCACATACCAACAACCCCAAACCCTCTAGCAACCCACCTGAACACCTTAGCAACCACCTCAACATTCAAGTGACCACCCAGAACACCCTAGTTATCCCAAACAAAACAACACCCTAGTCAATCCTCTAGCAACCACCCGTAACTCCCCAGCAACCACTCACAACCCTCTAACAACCACCCTTAACACCCTAGCAACTACTTATCACCACCTACAACACTCTAGAAACCACCAAGATCACCCTGACAAACACATACAAACCAACACCTTAAGCAACAACTCAAAACACTCTAGCAAACACCCTTAACACCCTAGCAACCACCCACAACACTCTAACAACCACCCTTAACACCCTAGCAACCACCCACAACACTCTAACAACCATCCTTAACACCCTAGCAACTGCTTAACACCACCTACCTACAACACTCTAGAAACCACCAAGATTACCCTGGCAAACACATAGAAGTCAACACCTTAAGAAACAACTCAAAACCCTCTAGTAACCACCCTTGACACCCTAGCAACCACCCACAACACTCTAACAACCACCCTTAACACCCTAGCAACTACTTAACACCACCTACAACACTCCAGAAACCACCAAGATCACCTTGGCAGACACATACAAACCAACACCTTAAGCAACAACTCAAAACACCCTAGCAACTACCCACAACACTCTAGCAACCACCCTTAACACACTAGCAACCACCCACAACACTCTAACAACCACCCTTAACACCCTAGCAACTACTTAACACTACCTACAACACCCTAGAAACCACCCAGATTACCCTGGCAAACACACAGAAATCAACACCTTAAGCAACAACTCAAACCCTCTAGTAACCACCCTTAACACCCTAGCAACTACCTAAAACTACACACAACAATCTAGCAACCACAGAGATCACCCTAGCAATCACATACAAACCAGCGCTCTAGGCAACTACATAGCAACGACTCACAACCATCTAGCAACTACCCTGAACACCCTAACAACCACCCTTAACACCCTAGCAACTACCTTACACCACCTATAACACTCTAGCAACCATATGTAAACCAACACCCCAAGCAACTCTCTAGCAACTACCCTGAACACCCTAACAACCACCCTTAACACCCTAGCAACTACCTTACACCACCTATAACACTCTAGCAACCACATGTAAACCAACACCCCAAGCAATTCTCTAGCAACTACCCTGAACACCCTAACAACCACCCTTAACACCCTAGCAACTACCTTACACCACCTATAACACTCTAGCAACCACATGTAAACCAACACCCCAAGAAACCATCTAGCAACTACCCTGAACACCCTAACAACCACCCTTAACACCCTAGCAACTACCTTACACCACCTATAACACTCTAGCAACCACATGTAAACCAACACCCCAAGCAACCCTCTAGCAACTACCCCTAACACCCTAGCCTAGCAACTACCAAGCACCACCCACAACATTCTATCAACCACCCAGAACACCCTAGTTGTCACATACAATACAACACCCTAAACAACAACTCACAAACCTCCAACGACTATCCAGAACACCTAAGCAGTCACATACAAACCAACACACTAGGCAAACCAAATATAAACCACCCTAGCAACCACCTAGCAACTACCCACAAGACTCCAGCATTGTGCCAGGCAGTATTGCACAGCTAATATTTTCCTCAGAAACTGTAATGATCTAGTTTGTTTTTCTCACTCTCTCTGTCCCTCCTCCCCTTCTGCAGCGTATGGGTCACTAATGGTGCGCAGATGGCATTCAGGCTACAAGCGGTAAGAGGGGTCTTGAGGATCACGCTCTCTCATATGCAGGGAGGTGACCTGTACATACCTGAGCCCGAGCACCCCTCCCTCAGCCACGCCTAGAGTGTCGAGGTCTCTGCCCAGTCAGACCCTATTAAAGTATATGAGCAGAGAGCCATCCGTCCTGCCCGAGCCTTTAAATACAAACATCCTGATAGTTTAATGGGCTAATTAACTTGGATTTCAGCTCCTCAACAGCAGGTCACAGTGGCGAGCATGAAGGTCGATTCTTGCTCTGCTTGGTGGACTGAGAGTGTTTCGTTTTATAAGGATTTGTGTGACAGCCGCACAACAACAAAACTAAACTGCACATGATAGGTGAGATTAGGTAGCAATTCATTAACTAAATCCTGTGTGTGGGAATGTAATCATCAAAGAAATGTGTTTGATTAATATGTGACTATTTGGCTGCTCTGGAATGATGGGATTTGGCAGCGCTAAAGAGCAGGGGGTAACTGCCCATGACCTTTGACCTCTGTGCTTTAGCTTCGAAAACAGATCTAAACAATGCTCTTTGGCATAAATCTCCACTGCTGGAAAGCACATCTTAAATGACAATAAAGCTCAACTTGACTTGACTTGACTTGACTTAAATGAAGCTTTAACGGGACTCCTCATTCAATCTGTTTATATTTCATTAGTTTGCAAACTGACATTTACCGGTAAATAGTAAGATGATAGCGCTATAAAATGAATGTTGATGGCATTAAATTATGATATTCTCAGACTAAATTGTGAAAAATGTTTGCACCCATATTAAGATCTTTTGGTTGTAGACCTTGCAATTTTAGCAATTTTGAGCACAATTGGAGACACTGTTGAGTAGTGTTGACATTGTTAACTAAAAATACAACTTTTAAAAATGTTGGTAATGTAAATAAAATAAATAAAATTAATATAAATATTAAATGAAAAACTTAAATTTTAAAGTAAAATTACAAGAGTTAAAATAGAAATCTAAATGCATTTAAGAAACAAACAAACAAAAAAAACTATTAAAATCACAAACACCACAAAATTACTAAAATGAAAATGGAAAATACACACACACACACACACACACACACACACACGTGTGTACGTATATACATTTTTCCTATTGAAAAATTCAAAACATTTTACTAGTATTAGTAAAAAACAATTGCTCCAACAATTAACATACTTCAGTAGCAACTTAATATACTGTGAATAAATTAAAATATTACCATAAAATATAGAATGAATATAAAATTGTACCAAAGTCAAGGTGTGCATTTTTCTGATATATTACAGTGGCTTCAAACATGGCTCATCCATTCAGATTGTATAGTCTGAACTATATGTTTTGCCCATATGTCTAAACACTACATACAATAACGAAAGCCATCATCTTTCTACCATGATACTGATTTGGAGACAGAAACATACCATTAGCTAACTCTTGTTTCTGTTTTCAGACAGCCTCATCTCACCTGCCTATTAGCTCTCCGCTTCAGCTTGTGTGTTGAACAGAAGAAATGTGTTTCACTGGGTTTCTGCACACAGAGAGCAGGCTAGTGTGCGTGATTACTGATTTCCCCCAGAGAGCGGAGGCGCGGTGAGAGTGTAGCTGCTTTGATTATGGAGCAGGAGGGCCCGCACAGTGCTCCAGACGGACAGGCGGCACATTGGGGGGCTGATTTACACGGCTGTTGTTCCCTGGTGCTCTGTTCTAATCAGACCCGCTATCATTAAAAACAACATAACAGAGTCTGTGCATGGAGTGGGAGCCACTCAAGATAAACGTTTAACCCTTCCTCTAGAGGCTGAAGGGGTTGAGTCTGATTCCTGCCAGATTATTTGATACATTTTAATGAATCTGTCAAAAAATGCGGAAATCTCATGACAATTTGTCAGCGATTGTGAAGTTTATATTGAAGTTTAAATATTGATGACAAAGCTTTGAAAGCAGGGCAGATCAACATTAAAATTCATAGCGGAAAGGTAAACTCAATAAACCAAGTGTCAAATGGGAGAATGGCCTTTCGAGAGACGCAGTGGAACATTTTTATACAGTTGAAGACGAGCAGCGTTTTGTTGGCAGTTAATGAGAATCATTCCTCACAGCTAAAGATGGAATAATAAATCTGTTCAGTGGAAACACACACAACATTGTTTCTTGTGTCTTACACTGAACATTGCAGTCTTGACTAGAAGTGTCTTTACAGTAGATAGTTAATGCAGCAGCTCTTATACAGTGTGCACAGCAAACATTTCTGGCATGCTGTGATGTGACAAAACTAGATTGTTACACAGGATAGTAATATATATATATATAGTAGTATAATAGTATATATAATGTAGTATATATAATAATAATATAATAGTAATGTTAATAAAACACACCATGCAACATATTGTCAAAAATGTTACTTTTGAGCAAATGATTTGTTTCGCATGACTGTATTTCTTGTGTGAATACATGTATGCAACTTTAAAACATCTATAAAAACTCAGTGAAAGTCACTAAAAAGTCATGACATAAAGTATTTAATGGTGATCTGTAAAGGCCCATTCACACCAAGTACGACAACTATAAAGATAACGATAAAGATATAGTTCTAGAAATCGTTCTCAATATTAAAGAATAGCAGAGTGTACACCACAGCTATAACGATAAAGGCACAGAGAAATGATATCGTTGGAATCACTTTCAGAGCGATTTTTTCCAGCTGATGAACGGTACAAACATTGACACCCAGTCAGAATCCATCCTGCTGTGACGAGCTCGAGATTTTAAAGCAGCAGACGAGTGTGCACTTAGAACAGACGATATTGTTCCCTGGTGTGGATGCTAATATCGTTATCTTTATATTTACTATTCGTCAGTGTTGGGTGTAACGCGTTACTAAGTAACGTGTTACTGTAATTAAATTACTTATCCACTGAAAAAGTAAAGGATTATTGTTCATTTTTAGGTAATTTAATTACAGTTACTTATAAAGTACTTGTGTTACATACTGTAAATAATTTCAACAGTTCTAAAATCAATATTGAATTTGAAATCTAAATTTACAGTCTAAAGATAAAATTGAATGCAGCGTCTTTAAGCCTCTGCGCGCCGGCGTGTTCACTTGACGTATTTCATGATTCACAGAGAAACCTTAAATACTCAGACACAGATATGACTAAAATCAATCGAATCTAAAAAGGGCCTACTTTTATTTGTGTACACTGACAATAACAACAAAACACTGTGCTTTTGTAAAAGAAACAAAAAGAACAGGGTGCGCTTTCTCCGTGGGCAACTTTCTACGCCTAACAAATATGAACCGAAACTTAACGAATAGGCCTACTTGACACAGAGACATGAGAAATATGTCTATAAAAAGCTTGAAGTGTCTACTTTTAAATTAACGAATTCAAATCCAAAACGAATATTCTCTGATTATGTAATCCGTATGAAAGTGAGGTACAGTCTCTCTTGTACCTGAAAGCTTGAAGTGTCTACTTTTAAATGAACGAATTCAAATTGAAAAGGAATATTCTCTGATTATGTAATGCGTATGAAACTAAAGCGAGGTACAGTCTTTCCCATATCTGAAGCTTGAAGTGTCCAGCTTTCATTTAAATGAACAAATTCAAACTGAAAACGAATATTATCTGATTATGTAGACTAATCCGTATGAAACTAAAGCGAGGTACAGGCTTTCCCGTATCTGAAAGCTTGAAGTGTCTACTTTTAAATTAACGAATTCAAATCGAAAATGAATATTATCTGATTATGTAATCTGTATGAAACTGAGATACAGTCTTTCCCGTATCTGAGCTCATTATATGCAGTCACCTGCGCGCAAACGCCCTCACCTAGATACAAAAATTTTATTAAAAAAAAAAAGATTAATCTAATTTTCATCGTTTTTGAAAGAAGACCTGCTATGAGGAATAAGCTGGAATTTACCTCAGAAGAACATTTACGGCTTTATTCAGCGGAGGAAATCATTTCTGTAATTTATTCTTACCTAATGTGTTATTTTTACATAAACATGTACGGATTTTACTATAATTTTTACTATAAAGCCTGTACGACTTTTCCTGAACATTGCTTGCCAAACTGAAATGTACTGTTTAAATTTTAAGCTTTTTTGTTATTCAGATTTTGCAGAGTTTTTCTATTTGTTAACCAAAGGAGTTTACTTTTTTTTTAATAAAAATGTTTAGGCCTAAGTATTACAGCTGTTTTAAAGCTAAAAGGCGAAACTATTCTATGTTTGACTCAAACTGAAAGAATAAAGAGTTTAATTTCTATTGTCTGTGCTTTAAGGTTTATAGGATTTTAAGATGTAGCCTATATATAGCGATTTGAATAATTAAGTTACTTATTGAGTAACTAAATTACTTTTCAGACAGAGTAATTAGTAAAGTAATTTAAATACAATATTGATGATGTAATTAGTAATAGTAATTAATTACTTTTTGAAAGTAACTTACCCAACACTGCCATTCTTGGTGTGAACAGGCCTTAAATTGGACAAAATCCAAATACACAATAAAATCCATAACTCCACAAAATCCAGCCTTTTTAATAGAAATCAACGTAATCATGAATTTTGCACAAGGGCAAAAGTTTTCCCCACACAGATTTAGTAGTGCATAGTTAGTTTGATAAACTACACCTGTGTGAGAACTGACTTCATACATCCACTAAAAATCACCACAACACCAACTAAAAGTCACTGCAAAAATGGCTCAGAAAAGTAAGTCAAGCCTTGTTCGATAAAAGTGTGGCGTCCATGCACACGGTCCATGTGCTTCATGAATATACTATGAAAGGCTTGCACAGCAGAAAACAAAGTATATCCATGCCTTTATCCATCCATCCACCCTTCAAGCTCAGGCCTTAAGTTATCATCTAATGCAATGATATTGGCCTTATTGTTTCACTACATATTCCACTTCATATGTGATGTGACACCCTCACAGTGTAAAGGAAGCCAAATTCAAATCATTAGATCATATGGTTTGATTCTTTTACGTATACAGCAATTTGGAATTCATTTGGGTTCATTCTCCAACAGGACCTTCTCTACTTGAGGCAAGTGTTGTTGAGAGGGTGGAAAGGCCCTTTGGTTGGGTGTGGGTCTGTATTGATGGGGGGCTCTATGTGCTGGGAGGGACTTTGGACTTCTTTTGTTTCCTTTAGCCTCTCTTCTGATGTGCAGTCAGCACTTGAGGAACATCCCTTTTCATCTGAAGCCTGCCAGCTGTGAGGGCAAGTCAATAAGCCAATACTACCCCATTACCCCCCCACCTCCTACCCCAGGCACACATGTCCCCCAGCCCCCACCTCCCTTTGTTTCTGCATCTGTGTCCTGACTGTAGGTAAAATTATCACACTGTTGAAACAAGTGCTAAAATCCGGCTGCTCCACCCCTTACCCTGCTCCAGGTCTGGGCTGGAGGTGATCCAGACGAGGGAGAGAGCGAGAAAGTCAGGGCTTCCCTGCCACTGGACACGTGAACCGTCTGTCTTGGAACATCCCAATCTCTCGCTCTCACTCTGAGCTCTCGCCCTCCTGGGGTGAAACACAATCGCCTCAGGGCTACAAGGTCTGTTCGACATTGAGATACGCTTAATCTCCCTGGGCTCAGCGCGTCCCGTCTCCATGATTGGGAGAATCTCTGTCTACCTGAGAGCTTTGCTCCTGGATACGGTGTGAATCCCCCTCCGTCACGATACTAAACGAACCCTCAACCCTAAGTATTAAACTCCATTTGTGCTACAGACATCAATGATACTTCAAATCATGCGGCTTGTTGAGGAGAAGTGCGCTCTTACTTTTCTAAGTGATTGGAATGGCCTGGCAGACATAAAAAGGGTGAAAAATCCTTCAGAAACATACTAAAGGACCAAATGTGAGTTGGTCTAGTAAAGGCTATGACACCCCAAGCTGATGCTCAGCCAGTGTTGGGCCATCATTGAGCATCTCTCTGCCTAGGTTTTGCTGGCACCACTGCCACTTGCCAGACTCCCATTGGCGGCTTTTTGGCTGATTAAGCATGTTGAATCAAGAGAGATCACTCTGATTAGCTGTTCAGCTTGGTGAACCAGAGTCTGGTTGTATAAACTGCTTAAACTAGTCTTAAAAGTTAGTAATTTGTTTTCTTCAAGACTTGTCATAACTGTTTAAAGCCAGTTACAAAAAGGTAGATTGGCCCAATCTGAATCAGAAAATTAAGACTGATTATCTCTTGGCTAACTACTAGTTGGTCAAACTATTTCTTCCCTGTTTAAAAAAATAGCATGTTTTGAAGCATGGAAGCTGGTTTGAGAACCAGCTTAGGACTAGCACATGATCATCTTAAACTAGCTCGACCAGCTAAGGACCAACTAAGGACCAGCTTAAACCATCTCAAACTAGCTGCCATGCTTCAAAACATACACAGTCTTGACACTGTGGCTATGTTTATGCAACTGGCCCCAGTACATGAGAAGAAAACTGGAAGTGATGGATACAAGTAAGCAATGAAGTCAAGAGGGCAACATAGAAGGCTCTTCTCAACAGGTGTGTTTGACTTGAAGCGCCACTGCGCAAACTTTGATGTCATACATCGTTCAATCTGCACAGTGTTGCTTCAAATTGAGCACACCTGTTGTATATCTGCAGTCATAGCTCTTGTGGTTTCCCTTTTTGAACAACAAATACAGTCTGCTGCCACCTACAGGAATGGAGAGTTATTTCTTTCTACACAGATGCAGAGTATGTGCTAGTCTGCTGTTAGTTTGTATACCCACAGTCCTCCTGGGGCCTTATTTATAAAGTGTGCGTACGCACAGATTTGATCTTAGTGTGTCTGCGCTTAAATCCGCAGCAACACTCATATTTCTAAAAACTGCCTTTGACATTGAAAAGTGCTTAGCGTCATGTCAGGGTCTGAGCAGACGTACACACTTTTTCTTGTCAGGGTACTGCAGATTTTTGGAAATGTAAGCTATTCTTGCTGCTCGCTATTCTAAATTAAAGGATTTGGACGATGACTGGTGATCTTTTCTATGTTAATGACATTAATTGGGAGTAGTTTACAAGGCAGAGAGCCGAAACCATTCAGTTCAGATCTGAAAGAGAGGCGTACATGCGTTTTCTGTGCGTATGTTCATTCTATGAATCACATGTACGCATGTTTGAGAGATGATCGTAAGATCAAATTTAGGATAGTTTCTGTGCAACATTTTATAAATGAGGCCCAAGGTCTCCCTTTTTGAATGCAGAATACAGACTACTGCCACCTACTGGTATGGAGAATTATTTCTTCTCACACAGACGCAGAGTGTACATGCTAGTTGGCTGTTGGTTTGTATATCCACAGTCCTAGTTCTGGTCTCCCTTTTTGAATGCATTATACAGATTACTGCCACCTACAGGTATGGATAGTTTCATCTCACATAGATGCAGAATGTATGTGCTAGTTGGTTGTTGATTTCCACAGACCTAGTTCTGGTTTCTCTTTCTGAATGATGAATACAGACTACTGCCACCTGCTGGTATGGAGTTATTTCTTCTCAGGCAGGCACAGAACATATGTGCTAGTTGGCCGTTTTGTTCAAGCAAAACTTTTTGGCCTAGATTTAGGGGTAAAACTATAGTTTGTTTTCATTGTCATTCAGTCTTTGATGTCGGTTTGGTGTGTCTGGGCCTTAAGTAACCACTCAGAACACTAATGGCGCTTTTCCACTGCGTGGTACGACTCGGCTCGGCTCGGTTCAGAACGGCACGGTACGGCTCAGTTCGGCTTGGTTTGTGTTTCCACTGCAGTTTAGTACCGCTTTAGAGTGGGTGGGATTATTCACGTGTTGTTATAGTTGCGCCGCCTCTACTGCCGTGACTCCTGAAAAACTTTTTAATTCCGCGTCGCTCCATCACGCTCTGGCTGGATCCGCTCCTCGGCTATCAACGAGAGGAACGTCTGTATCAACAGACAACGAAACAGCCATTGTTTGGTTGTTAAAAGAAAGGTGTGCTCATTCAAAACAGTTGCGTTTGATCCTTCGCTGGCTGTGCTGATTTAAATCTAGCGGGTCTGTTGTGTCTCCTGCCGCAAGTTCAATGACGCAGGCAGTGACGATTCTCTCCGGCCAATCAGTGATCAGCAGCGTTTACATGTCACGTTCTGGTAACGGTTCGGCTCGCTTGGAACCTCGGCCGAGGTGGTACTAAAAAAAGTACCAGGTACCAGGTACTGTACCCAGTGGAAAACCCCCCAAAAGTGTGCCGTACTGAACTGTACCGTGCCGTACTATGCAGTGAAAAAGCGCCACTAGTAATCACCTTGCAATGTCTTATTCTAACCCCCAAGAACTCGATTGGGAACCACTTGCAAAAGTGTAAAAATGTACTTTTTATTTTATTTTTGGAGTCTTTGCAACATTTTATGGTAGAGAGAGAAGATAGGAAATGACAAGGAGCAGAGTGAGGAATAGGATCAAGGTTTGACATGAGCCTGACTACAACCTGAGCCAACCAGTGGGCAACAAGGGTCAATGTCAAAGCACACAAGTTAACCACCAGGCCTCAGCTACACAGCTACATTTTTCCAATATATCTCAGGGCTCTGTCTGAGGGCACTGAAGTGTTTAATCCGGTTTTGTTTCTGGGCGTTCAGGAGCAGAATCGAGTTTGACTGGGGGAAACTATGGTACATGTCTGTCTGTGGAATCGAACTGTACAAGTGGAAAAATAACAACAAAAAAGATGATCAAAATGGTTGGCTCTCTCTCTTTCCTTTCACACTTCTGTCCGTCTCTCGCTCCAGGATGTTTTTATTTGCTTCCCTCTCAGCTTGCTGTGATCAATAGGATGCACCTCAGTGGCCCTGGTTTGTTCTCACATCACCAGCCAGGGGGAGAGAGTTTCCTGCTCAAAAAAAGAGAACTACAAAGAGTCGGTGGAAGCAGACAGAGGAAATAAAGGGAGGGTTTGTCGGCCTCCTTATATTAGAGACCGTTTAAGCAAAATGAGACAGTAAAAAGTAATTAATGGGCAGCTACAGGATGTGTAGTCATAAAAGATACCCCCCCCCCATCCTAAGTTCCCTCTCTCTCTGTTTTACTCTCTCTTACTGGTTTCTGTCAGCAGTGGATAAATAAGGACATCAGTAAAAATGGTGGGAATTTTGATTAAATGAAATCTAAAAGAACCCATTAATAACTCCGTATGCCGAGAGGAAAAAAGATTTAAATTGTATATGCAGATATAAATTTTATATGCAGAATTCATGTAAATTTTCACCAAATAAATCTCACTTTTTTGTGCACTGTGACTTCTTTCATAACAAAAACATTTTCCTCCAATTAATGTTCAGGCTGGTAACTGGAAGTTTGCTGGTTTAATTCCAGAAAAGAACAATGATGAATTCAACCATTTTTGTGTCCTTGAGCAAGGCACCTTACAACAAGTTATGCTTATTGGATTGTCTCTTGCTTCAGAGGAAGTAGTTCCTTCTTTTTTGAGCAAATGACTGCTTACTATCTGTCATCACATACAGATTGTGTGGTTAGACATGGACAAGATAATCCAAGAATCACAACAAGTTTTTCTTTATGCAGTAGGTTTTAGCGGTTGAAAGGCCACATTATATACTCTGAATGATCTCTACTGGACATTAGGTCTTGACACAAAGGCCACAGCAGCACATGAGCTATGAAGAGAAAAATACACTCACAAGCCCTATGGGCAATCACACTGCAAGCTCTTCTTTCAACAAAAGACCTCTGTAATCTACTGCTGTACTCGGCTGAAAATTGATTCTTCTCTCCGGACTGCATAGTAATGATGGGATGAGTTTATCATTTAATCTGGTGAGTTTCAGGCGTGACCAGGAACACCAAGTTGTCTGATCGTGACTGTACAATGCCATTAAGGCTGGTTGGGTCTGTAGTGTATCAGGTGAATCATTTTGCTCTTAACTCACTCAAACTGCATTAGTTTGTAAATTTGGCTACAAACAGTAAAACAGCACTTGTTGTCATGGAAACTCAGTTATAATGTATCATAAGTAGCTAATATGCCTACGAGTGTTTAGTGACCCCTGACCTTGGTTTCTTCAGAAAAATTCAGTATTCATCCAGTTCGTTGTGTGAGTGTTTGCATTTAAACAGTTGACACTATTCCATGTCAGTAACATCTTGGAAAGAGAGAAATAACATTTAAATGACAATACAAATACTTATTTTTATGAAACGAACTCTTACTACTATTTGCGCTATCACGCTTTAACTGTCACTTTAATCGTCACTCAAACTTGTCATGAATTGTCCTATTTATGAGGACCAAAGTCATCACACCTTGTAACGACCTACTGTAGTAACTGCTCATGTCAGTATTCAGAATGACATCAACAAATGGATGTTGTCATGTGACATCTAAATGGTGTATAATTGATTAAAAGTATCATTTGTCATTTTAATCTTGTACAGAAATCAGTGATTCTCACAAATAAACATTGATCAATAATACAATTAAAATTTTCACACAGCAACATCTGCATGTGTCTGGAATGATAGGATATATTTTCAAACAAATTTTTAAATTAATTTTAGTTCACAAACCATTTATTAAAGAATCATAAAGAATTAGTGGTGGTAACACTTTACTTAAAGCCTTTATGTATAATGCGTTATAAAACTAGTTTAAATACATTAATTATGCCTTGTAATGCATCTTATATTGTACAATTTCATAAATAATTGTAACCACAGTTAATACATTATAACACTTATCAATTCATTGTTACACTATGCATTTTAAATTCCTTTATAATTATTGATGACAAGATATTATGAATTACAATGTACATTATGAATAATTATAATGCTGTATACCCTTTAATAACCCTTTATAATGCATTATACATAAATGTTTTACCAAATTAATTTTTATAACCTTCAATTTGATCATATTTACCATGTTTTACCAATCTGGGTTATGATCGTTAACTAAACCCTAAAATGCTGAAATAAAATAAAATACAAAAATGAAATATGAAAATCTTAAGCTAAAAAAAAAGAAAATTATACATGTTTGAGGCCTAAAATTAGTAAACAGAAAAAATACAACTAATAATATATATATTAAATAATAATAATAAAAATGACAAAAGCACATAACAAAATTTTAAAAAGACAAAATTTAAAATAAAAATAAACTAAGCAAAATTATACGTCAAAGACCTAAAATTAGTAAAGAGAAATGAATAAAACTAAACCTGATAAAAAACAAATTAGACTTAAATAGTAATATATATATTAAAAATTAAATAAAAATGACACAAGCACATAACAAAATGAATACAAAATCACTAAAATAATATATATATATATATATATATATATATATATATATATATATATATATAAATGAAGCAAATGTTATAAGTTTTAGGTTCAACATCATAATTAATAATTGAGGGTATAGGGAGGGAAATCTGATGGTTCAACTCCAGTAAAAATAGCTCACTATTGAATTTTTGCAGTCACCGTGGTACATTTTTGTAAGTAAAGTATTCTTAGCATAGCAGGGTTATTTGATCCAGATCTCCAGATGGACAGAGATGGATATCTCTGCATCACAACAGGCGAGAGCTGTGATAACACTCCAAACACTGTGTTGATTGCGCGTCAAAAGCAACTCCACTCAAAGAGCGGCCAGCGCACGATCACAGATGACTGCCAGAAACAACTGTGCGAGTGTATCTGTTTCACTCAGGAAGAGAGAGAGGATGAAAAAAGCAATCAATACATCACTCGAGAGAAAAGCGACCATTAAATTGGGATTATTTCTGCTAGGCTCAACAACAATAAACAATGTGCTTCAAAAAAAGGCTCAGACATGGACGGCCAGCACGAGTTGAGCTTGTGATTGCTTCCTCTATAGGAAATAAAGCGTTTAAGGCTAAATTTGAGCTAATAAAAGACAGAAACCCTCTTATGTTGACTGTCTGAAACACCAGAGAACGGAAGGGAGGATATTAATGCTAATCGGGTTCCTCTTATCCATCTGCACACAGAACAAGGCCTTCAGAAGCATCTAGTAGACTCCATAAAATCAGACTGACATATTGATCAGGGCCACAAGTAAGCTGCTCTATTCAGTAGGTGCCACCATGAGGAATTTAGCCTCGAGCCGCTGGTTGCAAAGGAGGATTTTGGTGACGTTTTGGCAGTTTGAGTGTCTCTGGCGCAAAACAGCTACAAAGACCTGCTTGTTTGCCGACAGCTACGAGGGAATAAAAATAACGCAAACAGAAAAGAAGAGCAGAGGGTGATTTCACGTCACATGACATGATCACTGGTACCAGATGACTGCATGCCAGCGTTAATGGTTAATGTCAGAGGCGAGCCACTGTTAGTTCAGTTAAAACCACAATGCCTCGTATTGTGAGCATGAGCATGTGTCTGCGTGTAAATGCATGGTATTGAGAGGCACACTTGTGGTTTTCATGCTTGCTGGAGCCTCCTCTTTTTGCCCAGTCAGTGTCCTGTAGACTCTGTTTCTTTCTTTCTCAGTTCTCTTCTTTAGACTTTGTCTAACACACATTTGTAATGGTATAACCCACATATTTCACATAATTGTGTGTATTCCTCATTAATGAGATTTATTTCTTTGTGACTTCATGTGTTACAACTGCATTTTTATTTTTCATAATTGTGAAGTTATGTTATACAATTACAACTATATTTCTTTCTTACAACTGAGTTTTTATTTCTCATGAATGATTTGTTGTAATTATGACATTACATACAACTGCATTTTTATTTCTGGTAACTGCAACTTTGTTTGAGACTTGAGGTAATTGTGACTTCATATCGTAAAATTTTTGCCTATTTTTTTGTCTTTATTTCTCACAAATGAGACTCATTTTGTAAATAGCGATTTTATATCAAACAACTGTCTTTATTTCTCATAACTGACTTTTTATTTTCATAAATAAGCCTTATTTTTGTAATTATGACTATTTATTGTACAGTTGCGTCTTTATTTCTTGTAATTGCAAAGCTATATTTCAAAATTACAACTTTGTTTCTCATAACTGAGACTTATTTGAGCATTTTTTTTGTAATTTATGTCTTTATTTAATCAAATTGAGTGCATTTCTCATAACTTCATCATTATTTCTCATAAACTAGACTTATTTTGTAATTGTGACTTTATATCTTACAATTGTGTTTATTCCTCAGTCTTTATTTCTCATTAATGAGACTTATTTTTGTAATTGTGACTTTTATCATACAGTCGCATCTTTATTTCTTGTAATTTCAAAGTTATATTTCAAAATTGCAACTTTGTTTCTTGTAAATGAGTCTTTATTTGATAATTATTTTCGTAATTGTGACTTTACATTGGAGAATTTTGTCTGTTTCTCATTATCAAGTCTTTATTTTTCACACATGACTTTTGTACATAATTGTGACTTCATAAAGTAGAATTTTGCCTATTTATCATAATCCAGTCTTTATTTCTCATATGTGAGATTTACTGTTGTTTATTTCTTGTAATTCCATTTATCTTTCAAAACTGTTTTTTTTTTATCATAAATGCAACTTCTTGCAAAATTGTATCTTTATATCTCATAGTTGTGTCTTTCTTTAGCAATTGCAACTTTATATCTTGCAATCACAATTTATTTTTCATAATTGCAAATATTTCTTCCAATTGTGAGCATTTCTGGTAAATGAAATGTTTGTAAATGAAATGTATTTCTCACAAATGCAACCATTTCTCATAGCTTACTTGCAGTTTATTATTTTTTTTACAACTTGCCACATTAAATCTAATTTTAAAATTTATCTCACTGTTTCATTTTTAGTCAGAAGCAGGCTTCCATTCCTAGGTCACATGGACTATTGATTTAGGCACTGTTTTATGCTTTTAATACAATATTTATAAAATCTTACTGATAATTAACGCAGTAATTTAATGTGGATCAACTTCAATGTGTACTGTTATAAATCAAATTGTTTGTGATTCTTCCACTCATCTTAATAGATGTGCTCCTGGCCCCTTGAAATTTTAATATACTTCCTCTAGCATTACCAGACACATTCCTCCATGCACACAGTTCATGTCAGCACTGGTGTTGCTTTTAAAATAATCCACATCAGTCGTCTGACAGGTGCAAGTTTATAGGCATAACCCCAATAAAACCTAACGATGCCAATTGTACCTTGTAAATCCAAGCAACCACAAAAATCTCTCCAAATGTCAGTACTTTTCATCTTTTCATAAGCATGTCTTCCTCAATGAACTAAACATTTCCACAATTTCAAAAGCGAAAACACATACAGCTGCTGATGCTAACCTGTTAAACCACGCGCTTAAATTTAGCTCAGCCGAAACCACAAAAGGCTCGTCTCTTAACCGTTCTGTGGAGGGGTGCAGAGAGAGAGTGACATTTCTTCCGTCTCTGCTTTATCTTTATCTTTTTGTTTCCAAACTGAAGTCGATTTCAGGGGATGTCGAAAGAAACAAAGTGCTTTCTCTTCAGGCTTGGCTTGAGACTGCTGTTCGCTTGGTTCATTTCACACACAGCTCAAACCTCAGTAACGCAACAGCAGTGCTTTCTGAACTCACAGAGAGGCAATGAGAAGTTCAGTTAGGCCAGTATCAAACCAAAGCCAGGACCAACATATAAACACACACAAAAAATCCTTTTTTACATAAACTGCTCTTTTTATCCATGACTCAGTGTACATCCTCCACAAGAAACCATCATACCAAACGGCTGGGTCAGGTGCTTTTACCTTTGTTTTTCGGGTTTAAAAGTCTGATTGTTTCACAATTCCCCCTTTGAAAGCCACTGCCTCAGGGAAGTGCATGTGCAGCTCAGAGTTTTACAGCTAAGAAACGGTCGCTCTGCTGTTGAATATCACGACTAGGCCATTACTGTCAGGAAAGCGTCCAGATCGGCAGCCTAAGAGCACTATGGTTTGAAATTAGCCCCTTGTGCATTAGTCATGAAATAGACATTGCTCAAAGCATGTCTCTAATTAGTTTCATTCTTTATTAAATCACTGACCCGAGAGATGTTGCTCTGTTACTGCTACTAGAAGACAATCACAATGAGACACGCACAAATATGTAACATACTAGTCATGTACTAATATATATGCGCAAGACCTGTCTAGCAGAGCTTGTTTTTAGTTTTTTACAAATGGATATTGTAATTGCTTTTAATTTAGGTTTAGCGTTTAGCTAATGTCCAATTACCAATATGCATTTTCATTTTCTTTTTTGGCCACAAAATGGAATTTAATCATGTTTCATATTCCAAATGATTCCCTGAGGACCTAAGCATGCTTTGCTGCAAACTAAAGTGTTGTACACTTAAAATAACTGATTTTAAACGGTACATTTGCTGTCTGAGTCTCGGACTATGACCTTTTTAATGCCTGAGCAGAGTCGAGAGTAATAACAAGTGGCCGTCGTCCAACGTGACTCACAAACTGCTTGATTCAGGAAGAAACTGAAGCCAGTTACGATATCTTAACAGCAGAGATGAAAAGCATTTTTATGCCTTTTGGTCATTTTGTCCAAAATTGCTGAGGATGAGGGCATGTCATGCAACACTTTATCTGCCTGATTTGCCATGAATGTAGCAATTGCTGGCAAACGTTTCCTACTCCATTTTAATACTTAAACCTAGTTATTCAGTTAAAGGATTAGTTCACTTCCAGAAAAAAAAATTCCTGAGAATTTACTTACCCCCATGTCATCCAAGATGTTCTTTCTTCCGTTGAAAAGAAATTAAGGTTTTTGAGGAAAACATTCTAAGATTTTTCTCCATATAGTGGACTTCATTGGGGATCAACGGGTACAAGATGAGCATTTGTGGTTTTGCTAGATAAGACTCTTATTCCTTGGCTGGGATCGTGTAGAGCCCTTTGAAGCTGCAGTTTGGACCTTCAACCCATTGATCCCCATTGAAGTCTACTATATGGAGAAAAATCCTGGAATGTTTTCCTCAAAAAACTGAATTTCTTTTCGACTGAAAAAAGAAAGACATGAACATCTTGGGTGACATGGGGGTGAGTAAATTATCAGGAAATTTTTGAACTAATCTTTTAAGCCTACTTATTTTGCTATACTATCCATAGACAATTGTTCTTGAGTTCATTAATTGCATTTAGCATCTTTTAGCAACCGTATCCAAACAGACCTGTGACGCACCATTTGAGAACCACTGAAATAGGCTAAATGTAGCATCCGTAAACCATTCTAGATGCTTCTCAGTATGTTTAAATGCCCTACAAATTATCACATGCAATATATAGAGGAATGCATTTAGAATGGTCCTGTGATTGTCTTGCAGGCAACACTTCTGTGCTCCTTTCAGCTGCTATACAATGAGCTTCTTATAAGAGCAGAAAGCAACCCTATCTAATCACCCCCTATTAGATTAAGCCCGAGAGAGAGCCCAGCTTTATTCTTCAAACAGATTTTCTTTTCACAGTCTAATAACGAGAGGCATAGGTAGTGATTCAGGGAAGATAAGAAACCAATAAATCATGTATATCACTCAACTGTTGTTTGCTAAAGATTCTCCTTGGAAGGAAGCCTCTTATAAAACCCAGGCGTGAATGTACTGTAGTTGATCTGTGCTGTAACCTGAGTTTAATGCAGTGATGGAGTAACTCACTAAAAGTAACAGCAATACTAACAATAATACATAGAATAGATTAAATACATAAAATACAGTTCAGAAGCTTGGAGACAATAAGATTTTTTTTAATACTTTCATTCAGCAAGGACACATTAAATTGCTTAAATGTGACCGTAAAGGCATTCATAATTTTACAAAAGATTTCTATTTCAAATAAAAGCTGTTCTTTTGATCTTTATGTTCAGCAAAGAACAAAATGTATCAAAGATTCCACAAAAATATTAGCAGCACAACTGTTTTCAACGTTAATAACAACAAGAAATGCTTCCTGAGCAGCAAATCAGCATTTTAGAATGATTTCTGAAGGATCACGTGACACTGAGGACTGGAGTAATGCATTTTAAAATAGAAAGAAATGATTTTAAACTTAATATTTCGTTGTTACTGTTTTTAATGTATTTTTGATTAATTAAATGCACTTGGTGAGCATAAGTATGGAAGCCTGTTTATTTAGCCTCTGAATAAAAATAAAATGTTATTTGTAACTTTCTCATAATTATTTTTTTCTTGCAATTGTGAGTTTATATCTTGCAACTCTGACTTCTTTTCTCAGGAAAGATATAAACTCGCTTGACTTTTAAAGACTTAAAGACTGACTTTTTTTTCTCAGAATTGTACGTTTGTATCTCGCAGCTCTTTTATAACATGCAATTGCAAAGTTTGTATCACGAAATTCTGAGAAAAAAAGAATTGTGAGATGTAAACTTGCAACTGCAAGAAAAAAAATTCTGAATTGTGAGTCACAATTACCTTTAAAAAAAGAAGAAAAAAAATTCAGTGGTGGAAACAGGCTTCCATAACAGACTTTCAAAAACACTTTCAAAAAAACAAAAACAATCAAACAAAATTTCTTACCAACCCCAAACTTCATGGTAACGTAATTGTGTGTTTTTTAATTTTAGAATTTGTATTTAGTGTAAATGTATATGTTCAAGCTTGATGCTGTCACCCGAATTGAGATCCTCTTTAGTAAAACAGGAGATTCAATAAGAAAAATATGGATTTTTATCCACTGGAATTTGGTTGGATTGTGAAAAGTGGTCTCTAAGATCAGGAATGTCCATATTAAAACATTAAACAGAAGCCATTTTGATTCCATGTTGCCTTTAAATAATATTCTAAGATTCTGACAGGTGTTGGAAAGCTTTTGATAGCTCCATGCTAAGGTCAGGGGACTTCGAGAAGAGCATATGCTTCCACCATCAACGGTCCGGCACTTCCTCTCCCAGGCCTGCATGGGAAAGCCTGTCATCTCTGAGCTGCCATTACATGCACTTCAGGGGCCTGATGTATAAATAACCCCACAGCCCTCCATCCCTCCCAACGCATTTTCTCATTCTCTCAGACTAATGCTCCTAACATGACCTAATCAAAATCAGTCAACATGATCAGACTCCTGGCATAAACTCCCCCCTCAGAGGTGCTGTTTCCTCCCACTAATGGCTGATAATGTGCTGTGGGGGGTCATACGCGATCTGACACATAAAAACACATAATGTGTATCTAGAGGAGGCTGTCCACTGGGGCTCTTCACTAAGAAGATAACATTTCAGCATGCTGGCTCCGCCAATGAGTCTAACACACAGTCAAGTGTCTGAACGGCTTCCCAGTAAGTGTTTACAGTGTGAGAGCTCTGTTAGCATTGTAAAACAGACTGCACATGCTCACAG
>JAFVLL020005044.1:10864-32509 GCA_021397915.2 Tor tambroides | reverse complement strand
TCTTTCTTTCTTTCTTTCTTTCTTTCTTTTTCCTGAAATCAGACAGTATTAATGCCATCAATTTTCAGCCAAATATGCTTTTTATTTTACAGGTTCATTCTCAACATTTTTTCTTACAGAACTCAGTTTTGCAGATTCAGTTCAGCAATGTAATCTTTAGTAGCATTTGTTAAATACATGAAGATGATTCATGAAAATCTAAAAGCATAATCCCGGCCTACAATATTTCTTCACTACCTTTATCATTTTTGAGTTAAATAAAAAATAAAAAAGACTGCAGATGTAAGGACCTTAGAGCAAACCATAGAGCAAAATATTAGATATCAGAGAATATGTCTTTGCAGCGTAAATTGATGTGCATATATTTGAACAATAAAAATACAGCCTGCTGGATTTTTGAAACATCAGCTGATGTTAGACCGCTAACTAATTCTTTAATTCTTTGTGTTTCTATAGTAGATGCTTATTAGGCATCTAATTATGTTCTCAAATTTGTACATAACACACTCGTGTGTTTGTGTGTGTGTGTCAGAAAAGCCACTTTACATTCTCTCATTTACCTGCCTCTTTATTCTACATTTTTTTGATTCATTTTAGGAGTATGAATATGTCTCTTGAAGTCTTCTTTTGCAGTCTGTGTAAGGCCTATATTTGTTTCATTGCTAATTCTAAGCATCTGTTTGCAGAGATCCACTCTGGGCCTGCAGTGAGTCGTGACCCAACGCAGATCTGGTGGATGCGTTTTATGGCCGGAGAGATGCAGGGATAAAATATACATGCTGAGGCAGAAAAGAGCATATTCAAAATTATGACTCTAAATTATGCATCATATAGTGGTTGCCAATAAAACAATTGTTGACTGTAAACACTGTATTGGGCAGTCTATGTTATGAGAGAAAATCTTGCCATTCTGGAACCTGTAAAAGTGGTTTGTGTAAAATACAGCTGTTGATTTTTCTAAAACTTGAACTTGAAGTGAATTGCATAATCTGAGGTGTTTATGATGTTTATTGCTACAGTGTCTCATCATATGGAAATCATATGCAGTATATACACACCTGGTAAAAGCACAGGTGTAAATTAGCTCAGTGATCGGTGCCCTGCATGCTGACATATGACTTCATGGGTGGCAGTAGTGAACAGTGGGCTATTGGGTTCACCATAGTGCTTCAGTCACAATCAATAACAGCGCTCTTCTTCTAAATGCGGTATGTAGACAGTTAATTATAAGCCAGCCTTTTGTTTTAGAGTTAATTAATTTTCAAAGTGCATCAATTATAAGCTAATGGGGTTACATGCCTAGACCCTGAGGAGCAGCCATTGAAGAATAAAGATACCACTGTCCTCTGCTTCTGTTTCTTTGTGTTTATGATGTACAGATGGTGCATGTTACCATCATTTATTGTTTACAGTGAATGTTTGAACAGCTGTAAGTGAAAAAATAATGACAATAGATATGCATATCAAGTATAGCAATATAAACAATATAACAGACAATGAACCGCCTAAAAAAAATCACTTCATGACATTTAAAGCAACTATTAAACGTTTTTGTATTTTTTTCTTTTGTAAAGTGTAAAGTGTGGTTTGTTTGTTTATTGTGTGTGTGTTTTTTAAGAATAACGTCATCATATAATTCTTTTTCAGTTTCCTGACTACTGTTCTCTCCTCTTGACCATCAAATGGGGTCCAGCAGATCGGTTGGGACAGACTTTAACATGTCACTGGGTTTTCCTTGTATGAAAAAGGATGACCTTCAAATAATGAGAAGTGCCTGCAGGGCCCTCTCGCCTGCCTGTAAAGAACTCCACAGCTGTGTGTCTCTCTTTCTCTCCATCTCTCACCTGGTGTGCCCTGGAGTGGGGGGTGAGAGCGAGCGTCAGTGATCTCTACCCCCAACCCCCAGTCACTGTCTATCTTGACCACCACACAGAGTGAATAAAAAAAAAAAAACAGCATCCTGGACTCAGCCCTGTAGACAGCAGCTTAAAACTACAGGTATGTCTGTGTGATATTATCGCTGATATAATCTGATTTTACATATCTGAGAATTTAAAAAATATGTTTTTCTCATCCTGAGGAAAATCACATGCCTAAATATTATTTTTACAGTCTTGCTGTATTTGTTAGTTTGTTTTCATAATCAGGTTCAAGGGAATTACAGTTGTGGTTTAATTATCATTAATATTGAATGTTTTTCATCTTAGCTTATAATATGAGTGTAATTTAAGGAAAATCTGAAGTTTAATTGTTTAATATTGTACAGTTTGTTTATTTATTTATTTATTTATAATAATTAGGTTCAAGGGAAGTGGTTTAATTATGATTTCTAATGGTTTACAGCTTATGATACAGAACCCAGTCTCAGGAAAATCACAAATTTTATCATTCAATATTATTTTACAGTTAATTAATTTATTTTCATAATTAGGTTCAAGGGAAGTTGCTGAATTATGATTTCTAAGCCTTTATACTGTAGCATATGTTATGATATAATATATATGATGTAAATCTCAGGAAAATCAGAGGTTTTATCATTTAATATTATTTAATATGATGTTACAGTTTGTTTATTTATTTACATAATCAGGTTCAAGGGAAGTACAGTTGTGATTTGACTATGATTTCTAGGTGTTTACAGCATTTGATTAATATTGAATTATTCAAGATAATATGGACAGGATTAGACTAGATTTAAAAATAACAGATTATTTTGACTGGACAGTTGATTTTGAAAGGAGAAAAGTATCTAAATGCAAATCACAAAAGGATTTCTTTAATATACGATTACATGAAATGAAGGTGACATTGAAAATGACCGGTGTGCTTTATTTGTTATAAGCTGACATCTTACAAACAGGTTTAGAAAAAAATAAATGTAGTGTTTTAAAATGATTCAGTGACAAACAGAGATGCTAAAAGCTGTCTGTCCAGTTTTTAATTTAATTTTCCTGATGCAGCCGTAGATCAGCGCATAGCTGGCTTTACTAATGAACTTTTAGAAGAGATGTGGTTCATAAAACTGAAATTCATGGCTTGCTCACTTCTATTCAGGGCTTGGAGTCTGTGAACCTACAGTATGTAATATTGATTGATGAAGAAATCTATCACATTGATCGTGAACATTTTCCACAATGAAAATGATTGAATTACAGCAGTTTGGCCTTTAATGGATCCTCGGCTCGTAAAAGGTAAGACATAAAGTCTGCTTCAGACCTGCTCAATTAAAAATGGGAGGGTGGTGGTCAGCCTTCTGCCTCTCAGGACATGAGTTACAGTCACCGGTGCAGCTTTTCAGTGAAAAGAACTGCAAGTAGTTCAGGAAACCAGACTGGCGAAGTCAACAAGTTCTTTGAGTTCGAACACAAACTTAGTTATTATCTACAGCACCTCAATGGTATACAGTGCAAGATGATTTATATAACAGATTCAAACCGAAGAGAGTAAGTTGAATGAGACGGCCAACTGTAGATACAGAACAACACACTGTACCAAAGATGGAGCTCTGGGATACTGTGGCTGTAGGTACTGTATACATTACGCAGCAAGCTTAACTTGCCTAGTTTGGAGAAAGGCTGACCACCTGGGGTATGACTAATCCACACACACAAACAAACAGTTTGTTGGTGCGGCTGCTTCAAAGGCTGTTTTTGTGAACATCATAATCGCATAACACATTGCAGCTGTTGGCTGTTAAGGATTATGGCGAAGGTGACGTTAGCCGGGGGATTAGCGTATTTTCATTTCACCAGCAATTTATGTCATAATAAGTGAGACAATTTTGTAGGGTAAACAAATCATTGTTGGGTTTTAACAGTGATTTTTGGATTTCTTTATTTATGATTGTGAATAAATAACAGATGCTAGTTAAGGCACTTAAAAAAAAAAAAGATAACTACAAAATATAAACCAATAGGTATTTTTTACACTCCTCTTTTGCATACAATAAGTGAGGTGCTAAGGCACTTTAAAAATAATAAATAAAAAATATAAATACTCTTTTGCATACATTGAGTGAGGTTTAGATTAGGTTAGGTTTAGAAGGTGTCAAGTAAAAAAAAGAAAAAGAAAAGAAAAGAAAAAAGAAAAAGCTCTATAAATTAAATTTGGAGGTCAGTAAGATTTTTAAGAAGTCTCTTATACTTCTGAATGCTGCATTTATTTAATCAAAAATACAGTAAAAATAAAATAACATAATATTTTGCAATCTGATTTTCAGCAGCCATTACATCCTCAGTGTCACACGATCCTTTAGAAACCATTTTTTCAAGAATTTTGAAAATAATGGTGCTGCGTAATGTTTCTGTGGAAACTATGCTATTTTTTTTCACAATTTTTGGAAGAATAGAATGTTCAAAGGAACAGCATTTATTTGAAATAAAAATCTTTTGTCAGTTTATCTGTTTTGACAACTTAATGCATTCTTGCTGAATAAGTATTTCTTTCAATTGTCTTACTAACCCCTTTAGTGTATATATACACATTAAAGAAACATATTATTACTAGTTTATTAAGCTGTGTATATTTTCTAAAATGTAAAGCATATGAAAGTGGAAAGAAAGGTTATCTGAAGGCCAACGTTTTGAATTGCTGTTGGTTATAGTATGTATGTTTCTACACAAAAGTAATAATCCTGCTGAAATTATCTAAACAATTAATAAAATATAATTCAGATTATCCTTTTATTCTGTTTGTTCATCACAAAGCTTTGACACTGACTGAAGGTGACAAACATGTTGTCACTGAACTGTTTGTTTATTTTCATTTTTCTCAACAATGCCATTGTCCAGAACATTTCTGCTGTTTTGAGGATTAACCAAAGTAAAGGTAGCAGGTTGATGCTGGTGGATCTTTGCATTTTTGCGCTGCTCACTGACCCAATTCGTTAGATAAGACGGCTTGCGTTCACCCCACCTTGTGCCTCTACCATTCACTGAGGATCAGGCATTTATAATCCCTGGATTTTATATCCACCAAAACAGCTTGGTCCCATCAGCAAATTGCGATGGCATATGGTATAGGTTTATGATTCATCTGGCACTTGCATAGCAATGAGGCCCCATCATCCGTCAAAAAACACAGGGAAAATATTGTAATGTTAAATGATGCCAGCGACTGGGAGAGGTGCTGCTTTGCGCGTGGGCAGCCTGTGTTTGTGCTTAGAGAACTTGGAGCATCTGAGGTAGTAAAGCGCCGCATCTCTGCGGTGGGCAGGCTGGATTATGGCCGGTGTTGGCTGAGCTGGACCCAACTGGAATAGTCTGCGTTCCTCCAACGGCTCTCGTAAATGACAATTGGAGCATTGTCCAACATGTGTCGCTGATCGCTTTACAGCTGATTTGAGAGCCAATCACCTTTTGATCACTCGCACTCTGCTAATATTTAGCAATGTTCTGCAAATGAGGAAATAAAAGGAAATTTTCCTACTGTTGCAACCGGAAATATTAGCACAATTCGCTCCAACATCTGCTGTAAAATTCTAAAAGCTGTTCTGGGCATCAGATGACACAAAGGCTCTGAAACCAGCGAAAAAAATCACCGCTGGTCATTGTTTCTTTCCATGTCCATTAACTGAACTTTTCTGACCAGTGGCAAGGTGACTTCTGTTAGCTGCTGAAAGCTCCGCCCTCATTGGAGCAGCTTCGTGGGATTGGCTGAGAGACGTGTCCGTCGCTTTTTGTAGCACAGTGTGTGGAGAGCAACATTTTCGCTCTCATGCTGGAGTCAAAATTGAACCGACACTCGTATGTTGGTTTTTAGCATTAACAGACGGAGCGATTCGCCCACCCTCAACCCTCCCAGCACTGAGGTGTGTGTGCTGGCGTCACTGTCAGCAAATGCCTCATGGTTGCTTTGCTTTTTTCAACTATGCTGCATAACAACATTTATAAGGGGGAAAAAATCACTAAAACAGCATGAAATAGTTGTAAGTGCTAAAAAAAACATTGAGTAAAATACCTTAACACAGTAATCCCCCACCTGCACTTTCCACATGTTGCACATTGTGATTCAACTCTTTACAGTATAAGCAGGATTAGGTTTTATTCGCTTTGAAATGCTTTGCATAAACTCAAGTGTCAAGTCTAACAAGATGGTCTTAAAAGAAACCAGCGGCCTCTCTTTGAAATGTTAGTATTTCTGCAGTGTTTAATCACCGTAACCACAATTCTTATACAACTGTGAAAACTGGGATAACTTGTAAACCCAGACCAGCTTACATAGAGAACAGCTGCATTAATCTGCCTTTTCCATGAAAACAATCAAGGAAGTGAAAAGGATTCTGTTTTATGGCCACCATTAGGTGAGGAAATCCTGTCTGATTTTGCTCAGGAAGCACCTCCTGCTTTTTCAGAACAACATAAACTTTTATTTATTTTTTTTCAGAAAAACTGTTGAAATTATAACACTTTTTGGCCCAAAAAAAAAAAAAAAAAAGTTTATGTGGACCTCTGGGGGGGGGATTTTAAAAAAAAATCAACCCATTTAACTCCAAGTTTTTGATAGATGTTTGACGTTCCACTTCATCAAACTTGAGAGATGAATTAAAAATGTAATAATTCAGCATTTACACCCCATAACACTTCTATCAAACAGTGTGAACCTGTGATAATGAGCCATGCTACTCAACTCACAGCGTTTTCATACCTTAAGTGGAAAGTTTTGACTTTAAAAGAAGTGGTTTTATGGTCATAACCAGGTGTGTGAAACGTCTCTTACGCCTCATTTCAAGGGGAAATTATGAGCAACTCCATGAAGCTTTTGGTCACGCATTGCTGGGGTACGACGCACAGCTGGAGAGCAGGGTTAGGTGGGAATCCTGTAGGTTTAATGATGGTTGAATTTATGCTTAACAAGGCCCTTGTGCAGCTATATGGATGGAGATAAATGAGTTATGTGTGTAACAGCTTAAAATTATAGGATAGATCTAAATGAGAATGTGTAGTGTAATAAGAACCTGAATTGATTGAGATTATAATTTGTTACATATGTGTAAACTGACTAATGGTGACAGTATGCATCTCCAAACGATCTACATGAATTGATCAGGTTAGCATGAGTCGCAAAAACAGAAATGAACCATTTACAGTGTGTTGCATTAAAAAAGGGCATTCTAAACATGCATTCAAATACTGTTAGCTAAAGAAGAGATGTGTATTTAAAACAGTTCAAAAAGTCCAGTTCTGCTAATAGTCAGATAAGACAGATAAGCAGATGTTTTGGTTTAAAGCAGTTTATCATATGAAAATATGGCTTTTAATAACTCACTATTACTGAGTGTAAGCTGCGCAGAATCACGTAAAGTGAGTAATCTGCTTAAGTGTGATGCCTGATGAATCATTAAAGTTCAGTGATACTGACAGGTGTTTAGAAAGGACACAGCTTCATTAAAAAACGTGCCATTTATTTTATACAAATAGATGCAAAAAGCAAATACAAAAGATAGAAAAATTGTCTGAAACTTCAATAATGGCTGAATAAAGGAAAATGTGAAAATGAGATTAAATGAGATTCCTCTGAAATTTGTCATGTGAGATCATGCTGAGACGTACTGTACTAAATGCTTTGATGTGTATGGTGTCATTACTATAGCATAAGACAACTGCAGAAAAAACTAACACAGTATGACCAACACAGTGAACATAGTTTAATTGTTTATGGTGGATCTGAGTGTATCTTGACAGATCAAACTATTTCTTAGTAGCATCTCATGTGGGTGAGAAACAAATCAACAAGTCAAATGCGACTCTGGACCACAAAACCAGTCTTAAGTCGCTGGGGTATATTTGTAGCAATAGCCAAAAATACATTGTATGGGGCAAAATTATCAATTTTTCTTTTATGCCAAAAATCATTAGGATATTAAGTAAAGATCATGTTCCATGAAGATATTTTTGTAAATTTCCTACCATAAATATATCAAAAGTTTATTTATGATTAGTAATACGCATTTCTAAGAACTTCATTTGGACAACTTTAAAAGCAATTTTCTCAATATGTTGATTTTTTTTGCACCCTCAGATTCCAGATTTTCAAATAGTTGCATCTCAGCCAAATATTGTCCGATCCTAACAAACCATACATCAATGGAAAGCTTATTTATTCAGCGTTCAGATGATGCATAGATCTCAATCTCAAAAAATTGACCCTTATGACTGGTTTTGTGGTCCATGGTCACAAATGTCTATTTTGTAAAATGAGTGTAAAATGCAGCGGTCACTGCCTTCTGTGAGGGCAAATTCACTGCTCATTCCTTTTCAGAATTTTCAGCATTTTTATTTATTTATTATTATTATTATTTTAAAATTTATATACATTTAAAAAAAATTGTTTCTGTGCACTACTATGGTTTTAATAGTAGTTTTAACCAGCGCACTAGTGAAGTTTATATCTGCAGACCCACTGTTTTCAAAGAGAAAAAAAATATAAGTTACTATTGAAATTACATTCATTGGCCAGACTGCAGCGGGACATGAGGCACTATAATCACAAGGGCTGCAAGTACTAATATAAAAAAATTGTGTCTAAACCTAAATGGGTTTTAATTAAATTAACAAATCATCATTACCAAAACATTATTTCTTTGCCTTTTTATGTACAACAAATAGTGCACAATTGTCATCACTGAGTTTCTTAAAAACTAAATAAATCCTGGTTTTTCTATCAAATTTCTACATGAAATCTTTGTGACCTTTTCTACTTTAAAGTTAAAACACGTGCAATTAGCTTCTTTTTTTTTTTTTTTTTTACAAAAATGACAAATTATTTTTATAGCTGGTGTGCTTAATTCAATATTACAAAGAATAAACCCAATTCGCTACACAAAGTTTACAATCAGTTTTTCTCCAAACGCATTAATGGGTTGTTTAAAATACATAAAAACACACAAGAACCACAAATAAAGTGAAAACATAAATATAACAATGTAAAATGTGACATAAAAATAAAAAGTAAATAGAAAAAAGCAAAAACAATAATAACGAGAAAGCAAAGCAGATGTGCTCTGCTGATGTTGAAGTGGATTAATAGCATGTAAGGAGCTGGTAAAAATATTAAGGCATGTTGCAACTAACATGTAAAAACCTACTTAAATTTTTACTAACACTTAATTGCCACCCTGTGATTTGTGACATAAGAAATATGCATAAAAATAAGGCTGAAAATTACACTCACCTAGCTATCCAAGAAGTGCATTAGCTTAACTTGTAAGTGCCACTCCGGGAACGATTTCAAATGTTTTAACTTTTCTGTGTATGTATTCTGTTCTCTTTTTTTTGGGGAGGGGGTGGAGGGGAGCAATAATTAACGTCCCTACAATTACGACGACAGAAACAAAGAAATTATTAAACAAGGGCTTTCTTTCCCCCAACTGTCCTGCCTTCTTGCACACTTGCATGCCCACCGAATGTGAGCCACTGAGCCCCATTCTGTTCCCCCCTCAAACTTGATGGTTGTTGAACTTATTTTTAGTGTCATTTGATAAGCTTCCCTGCTTGCACCGAGACATCCCACTGACCCAGCCACTGGTCATTGTCTATACCACTTCCCGTCAAAGCCGGCACGCTTTGTCAGATTTCGACTTGAATATCCATTTTGCATCTGAAGTAGCGTATCGAAAGTGACTGGATCGTTCGAGCCTTTTTCTTCAGCTGCCGCCCCCTTCCTCCCCCACAGTGTTTCCAATGACACTGACATCATTCGCGATCGTCGTCGTGACAGCGCGTTAAAGAAATCTAAAATAAATATATATTGCTTGCTTTTCTGTGCGCAAGTGGAGGGGGGAGTGCGACGTGGATAATTTCTGGAAATGAACAATACTCATCCATCCGTCGCCCCTTTTGGTTTGATCTTCCGAGTATATCGGTTGAAGGTGTCACATTAGTGCAGCTGAGGAACTCCTTAATTTCTACAGAAAATCTCTAGAGAGGTCAAACCTCATACAAAAGATGCATCTCTAAAGTTGCCTTAAGATCCATCAAAGTTTGATATTCCTATGCCAAGAGAACTTGTGCACAAAATTTTTGGAGATGGGGTGGTGGTTGGACAGCTGTACTGATGTGTTAAAACCTTTAACTGAGGGGCATGTTTCCGAATTGTGAAGGTCTATGCATTAGTGAGCACCGAACAGACTGCCAAATAAATGGGGAGGAAGCACCAACCACCGGAGGTAAATCTGTCCCTCAAAACCTTGCCGGAGAGCTTTGGTCACAGGGTGTCTTGCGGTGCAATAACGCTCTATTAATTTCTCTGTGCTGTCCTCGCATTGATAGAAAGGTGTCTTTACAAACTGAAGGGCAAAGTCTTACTGCGTCCGATACCTTAAGGCGTTCTGTCTACAATTTGTCATGCGTGTGCACTTCTCAGTGTTAAAATGACAAGATCTCCAGTCAAAGAAGCCCCGCTAGGCATCCGACGATAGTGGGCTTGGAGAGATTTTTGTGAAGAGACACTGCCAAGAGGCAAAGTACTACTGCACTCCATGAGCCTACTGGGATTAGTTCTACTTCTCAGCCAACGGCAAAGAGCCTCATCTCATTCTGCTTTTTTTTTTTTTTTTGAAATAGCCTCCGTCTGTGTCCATAAGATTAGGTTGTTTTTTTTTTTCCCACAGAAGGCACAATATGGTCAGAGCATGAAAAATCCTTTGCTATGCATTAAAGCTAACCAGATCAGCTGCAAAATCAGACACTTTTTTTGTTAATCTATTTAGTCATCCGCTTGCCTTTCAGTAGCTTGAGAGATACCAGAATTATAAGTTTTGGAAAGCCAATACTTGCAAGTGCTGAAACAAGATACTCTGAAGTGGCCAATGATAAGCTATGTCATCTCGAGGAAATGACACTTTTTCTGTTGTTCCATCTGATGTACTTGGAAGTCAAACTATTTCAGAGACGGGATGTTGTCGTCTAATGATGCTGCACCCGATTGAAATTTATACAGCGTCCCTAGAAGAAAAAGAAAAGGACAGAGGAATATTTGATTAATTGACTCTATCTTTAGTAATTCATGTTTTAGTATTATAATTATTACATTTATTAAATTATTGGAAACAACAACAATAATAATTATCATTATTATTAACACAAGCATCTTTTAAACACACAAGGGTGGTAAAGATGTCTCTGAAAATAAATATCTAAAAAAAACATAAAATATCCAGGAATTAAGAAAGGTGGAACTAGGAAAGTATCTCATGTCCTTCTCAGGACCATCCTATACCATGCAATGAAGAGGACCTCTATTACCCCCAAAATATATATAATACTATGCACAGACATCAGTCATCATGGCTTTCTGTCAAAATGGCCCTTATGTTACTTGCCCACAAATATTTAATTCCCTTTAAAATATTATAATACATTATAATAATATAATTAAAATGTATGTGTATATAATATTAATATATATATAAATAATAACATCATATCATGGTGTTAAATGTCCTTGGAAATAAAAATATAAAAATAATTTTCTTAATAAAATTACTGATCAAATTTCCCTCACAAATAACAAGTTTATTATAATTATTATCATTATTATTATTATTACTTTCCAAAAGTATACATTTTGAGTATTTTTGTTCAGTGATTCAAAATAATTTTAAAATAATCCTGAAAAATGTAGTGCTTGCTTGTGCTTTATTTTGGCACAGAGTGTCAATGTATTTCCCATTGCTCTATAGTGTGTCTCATCAGCTGAAGAAACTGGGTACACTGGCACCAAGAGGGAGCTCTCGCCTAGCGTATAACCACCATACACACTCCCGCATGCACCCGCACACACACACACACACACACACACACACACACATGCAATTATGTGCAGGATTTATAAAAGTTCTACTGAACCCAAGCATTTTTAACATTGAGAGCTAATATATTTTTCCCAACATGTATGACTGATAACTAGTGTGTAACAACCAACAATGAAAAACTAACATCACAGTCGCCTGCCCTAGTTTCAAGTCACAATTGGCATTAGATATTGGAAGAATCCCAGCGTCTTCATAGACTATTCACGAATACGGGGCTTTACGTTGTCCCTGCATTGTAAGCCAAGTGAGGCGCACCCTCTGCGATAGATCTCACTCCATCAACAAATAAGGCACATCAGATGCTGTTTTGGCCACCGTCGATTGTGTGGCTAAGTTTACTGGATTTTGCAGGCTTTGGAGCGGGAACTCTGAAAAGCTGTCCGCCTTCGCTACAAAGGCTGCGCGAGGCTCTGCTGTAGGAGTCGACCAGGTGCAGAGCAATACGGTCATAGCCAAACCCACGGTCAGACCCATTTTAACTCTATCGCTCCCGGGCAAGAGCACTTGGCATTGGACGCTGTATCTACGCAGTGTCACACTGAGACAGACAGAGCCCACCTGTGCTACGAAAATAGAAGGACCATGGGCTAGATGTCAAGGTGATGACATTGGATAGGGTGTAGTGGGCAAAAGTAAAGACAGTACGCTGAAGAGACATTTTTACTTGTTCTTTCCACTTGAGACCTGCAAAATGCAGTTGTCCTTGTGTCCCGTTGTATAAAAAAAATTCTATATCATACAAATCTCTGCGAATTTTGGTTCATGTTTGTATAATGAGCCTGACTGCAAGTACTTTTCAAGTATTCTTTGCACTAAATTGGTCAATATGTAGCACAAATAACAGTTCAATTATGATCTCATGAAGGCACAAATATCAAACGACATCAGTTGAAAGTTGCTGAATACATAAAAGCAGTAATAATTACACCACACAGAGTTTATTAAAAACTGGAAAGAGACTTGATTGGCCTGATCAGAGATTTCTCATGGTTTCATGCCATCTTTAAGAGATCACACAAGGCTTAGTTCATCAAGAGCTTCACCTCTGTGACCCCACACATATGCTACACCTATACAGATCAGTCAAACAGAGACAGCCTGTTGGGGGACCATCATTACCCCTCCATCTCTGCTCTTTGGAGCGCCCTCCGAGCCGCACCATTCCGACGGCCACCAGACTTCACAGAAAGATGTCTGCTGCTCTGATTAGCCGTGTGCTTGGGCACCTGTCCAAAGGAGGAGTCTGCATGTGTTTTTGCATCTCATCTTCTGCTAGCCACTCTCTGGAACAGCTTGATTCCCCCAACCCAAGAACTCCCAGAGGAGCCGTCTTGCACTTTCTGTTCTTTAAAGGAGTGAGATCCAGGAATTAAGAAAGGTGGAACTTGGAAAGTAGCCCATGTCCTTCTCAGGACCATCTCATCCCATGCAATGAAGAGCATATTATTCCCCCCAAAAGATGTATAATATGGTCTTTACATTATTTGCCCATATAGCTGATTTCCTTAAAAAAAACATATTAAAAAAATGTATGTATATAATTTAGATTTTATATTAAATGTTATACATTTTTAACACTATTGTTAAAAAGACAGTAAGTTCTGTACGATTTTTTGAAAGAAATTAATTTTATTGAGCAAGGATTTATTAAATTGATCAAAAATGACATTAAAAACACATTTATAATGTTAAAAAAGATTTCTATTTCAAATAAATGCTGTCCTTTTGAACAAATGCATCACCATTTCCACAAAAATATTAAGCAGCACAACTGTTTTCATTTTTGATAAGAAATGTTTCTTGAGCAGCAAATCAGCATATTAAAATGATTTCTGAAGGATCATCTGACACTGAAGACTGGAGTAATGGCTGATGAAAATTCTACTTTGACATCACGGGATTTAAAATATATTAAAAAGCATAAAACTATTTCAAAATATTGAAATTGAATACTGTTTTACTATATTTCGATTAAATAAATGCAGCCTTGGTGAGAACAAGAGACCTCTTTCATAAATATTTTTAAAAAATTATTCAGAAATTTGACTGGTAGTATATGTGTGTATGTGCAAATTTTAAATACATGTTAAATAAATTTGAATTTAATTGTTTATATGTGACCCTGGACCACAAAACCAGTCTTAAGTGTCAATTTTTCGAAATTGAGATTTATACATCATCTGAAAGCTGAATAAATAAGCTTTCCATTGATGTATGGTTTGTTAGGATAGGATAATATTTGGCCGAGATACAACTATTTGAAAATCTGGAATTTGAGGGTGCAAAAAAATCAAAATATTGAGAAAATCGCCTTTAAAGTTGTCCAAATGAAGTTCTTAGCAATGCATATTACTAATCAAAAATGAAGTTTTGATATATTTACAGTAAGAAATGTACTAAATATCTTCATGGAACATGATCTTTACTTAATATCCTAATAATTTCTGGCATAAAAGAAAAATGGATAATTTTGACCCATACAATGTATTTTTGGCTATTGCTACAAATATACCCCAGCGACTTAAGACTGGTTTTATGCTCCAGGGTCACATATATCAATTTTGGACTTGCATAAACAATTGATATATACATTATAAGGGCATGCATTATTTGCAAAAGTGCAAAATATATACGTTTTAAGCGCAATATACTGTATATATAAAAGGGTTTTTTTTTTCCCCATTGCAACATTTCTGTCTTATTTATAAAAACTACTGCGACATTACAAAGAATAAGGTCTGCCTCCGAAACCCTTTCCACATATTGAACATTTTAGAAGATCAAAATGGAACAGGAAGTGCAGCTGCAAACAGGCCTAGGGAAAATGCCAGAATGTGAGCAATCCTGCACTCTAGAGCTGGCCCCCACTATCTCCACACCCATGGTCCACATACGGCCCACATAGCACCGCCATCTGGTCTGGTGGAGATTCAGAACCAAGCCAAGAGAGCCTAAAATCTAACGCCTGCTGACAACTTGGATAAATTTTCCAGTCATTAAAAAGTGATATAGGCACTGGAA
Source organism: Tor tambroides (assembly GCA_021397915.2). Taxonomy (NCBI): domain Eukaryota; kingdom Metazoa; phylum Chordata; class Actinopteri; order Cypriniformes; family Cyprinidae; genus Tor; species Tor tambroides. The sequence goes on along the minus strand of JAFVLL020005044.1, from coordinate 17,676 downwards.
CAGTGAATACATTAAAGCCTCAAGAAAAGGACAGTTTGAGCCACCAGAAACAGTGAAGAAGCTCTCGATTTTACAGTTGAGAAACTGTAGCTGTCATGGATGAATCAAAACGGACCCTCTGACAAGCATTACATTTTGAAAAAAGCATGTCAGTGTGAGTCTCACAGGCTCTGGAGGACCTAATAATGCTCTACCCGCAGCTTGCTTTGAAAGTGAGAGCTGACAGTGTGGTGGTGATCCCTGTAATTTAAGTCCCCAGTCACAATGAGCCACAATGTCTTTTGGAGGTACATAAGCACTGTAAATTACAAGGGTATAAAATACCCCCCTCCTGCTGACACAATATTTACAGCAAGGCCTGCTGGCTCAAATCAAGTCTTCTGGGTAAATAAAGTGGCATATGATCAGCAATCAAGAGCTGATGACTACCGGATTGACCCACAAGACAGGAGAATGATGGTTTTTAATCTTGAGACACCGGTAAATCCAATACTAGCATTAGATGTCATGATGTTTACAAATTGGTCATTACTGGCTCTCGTTTTTAGCATAACATTACAGACAAAGTTGATAGTAAACAAAAACAGACTCTGCAAACCATTAACCTCTTATATCTGCCTCAGATCTAGTTAAATCAATCAACCACAGTAAATTATATATATATGTATATATATATATATATAAATATAAACACATGACTGAATCTAGTTATGTAGATCTACTTACAGAGCAGATTAGTTCTATACAATAACATTTATTATTTAAAGACAAATGTTAGTAGTTTTTTGCCTTTGTTGCCAGTCACAAAATGAAAGAAAAGAAAAGAAAATAGACAGAAAAAAATAAAATAAAATAGAAAGGAAAAAAAACGGAAAGGCTAGAACAGTGGTTTTCAAATGGTGTAAATTGCATTTAGCTGATCTATTCACAGTTAAACCTATAAATTAACCTATCAACCCTTACAAATCCTTATAAATTAACCTAATTCCTCTATTCAGAATTAAGCCCTATAAATGAATATAGTTTTGTGGACCTAATCAGTTGACCCATGGACCAAGGAATTATGACTTGACTATCACTTTTTAATAGTTATAGTTCACCTAAAACAAATGAAATTCATGCATCATGTCATTCACAACAGAAGGTATTTTGAGGAGTGTTTTTTTTTCTCTCTCTGTACAATATAGATCAATGGTCACCAAAATGGTTTGGTTACCAGCGTTTTTCAAAATATCATCTTTTATGTTTCACAGAAGAAAGAAAATCATACAGGTTTGGAATGACATGAGGGTGAGCAAATTATGACCATTTTTATTTTGGGGTGAACTATCCCTTTAACTATCACGTACAAGACACATAGAATCTAAATATTCCCAGTAATATCTTCAATCACAGATGCAGACAAAATTAGGACAGTACAATACAAGCAGGTAGATTGTATTTTGAATCTAGAGATGGAAAATTTAATAATTCAGTTTTCAATTAGTGAGTACTGCTCATACAATTTTCATTTACATATTTCATTTGAAACCTATTTGATTTTTTTTTCTCTTCTGTGGAAGAAAAAAGATATTTTGAAAGAAGTTTCTGAAACAACATTAGGGTAAGCAAAAGATGACAGATGTTTGATTTTCTAATTATGATCTATACAAAAAAAATAATTTCTATTACTACAAATCTTTTTTTCAGATGTGTATCTTTTACTAACCAGATCTCGATCCTCAAACCTACTTGAATCCACGGTCAATTCGGTATCAAAGAAGACTTATTGCAAAGGTTGCTGATCATCTGATATCTGGAGATGAGTTGCTCTGGGGAACCAATGTGTTGGAAGAGATCAAGTTTACAAAGCTCGGCTCAGCAGCATGGTCACCAGAAAAGTCTTTTCCTGTGAACGTAGCTTAAGCAAAGCTGCACTACATGTGCAGATGTTTTCTGCTCCCCATCTTGTCTTTCTTTCCTCGGGTTTGTCAGAAAAAGTGCACATCATTGCCAGCTAACAGCTCTGGGCACCATCCCCTGGTTGTTTGAGAGAAAATGCCAGTCATTTTGGCGGAGCGCAGGCACTCACAGACGGCACAGGCGGGCACAGATGGCACTAATGGACAAGCAGAATCCAACAGAGGGAGCAGGAACGAGCCACCAAGGAGAGCTATTCCAAATAGCAGCAGTGAAAGCCAGGCCCTGCTCAGCTTTAGCAAGGTTACCACTGCAGCGTGTCATCATAAAGAATTTAACGTGATAAAATAATCATAAGGGGGGAGAAATCTGTTTGGCCAGATGCCAGCAGATCAGATGGGAGGAGATTGTTCTTACTTAAATACATGTTCCAGTGTAGCAAAACTTGAGACAGCAGGTATCCGCTCCAGCTTGCCATCTGAAGAGCAGGGACTGTTGTTTCTGAATGTTGTAAATCAATAAATGTTTCATGCTTCTGAGGTTGCATGCTTAAAATGATGCTCATTGATATACTGGTCATAATCATTTTCACGAGTTGAAAAAATGCCACTGAAAAGTCTGCTAAATATGATATTGTTTATACAATGTAAAGCACCCATTCACGCTTTTTTCTCAGTAATAGTACAGGTACTGGAATAAAGATGCTTGCTGCTTGTCATTATAGAATTGCTTTGCTTGGGTATTTCATTAAAATAAAATAAAAAATTATATTTATATATTTGAAAATAAAATGTTTTCCTCTCTGTGAAAGTTGTCTGTCCTCTAATAGTTTTGTGTTTTAAGTGTACGCAGCAAAGCATACAAACATTTTTTAACCGTATTTTACATTAGAGAAAGGTGCAAGTTATGAGAGCTGTAATGTGCTTGTATAGCTCCTGCGTTAATTACCGAAACCCCTCAAGCCACAGAAAACTCCAGTTCCTCACTCCTCTGCTTGTATGTGACTATTTCCCTTCTTCCCCTCCTCAGAGAAATCTCACGACACTGCAAATGAGCATCCAAACAAAGCTGTTGGGCTCATCTGTACTTTTTCATTTCTGGCCTGTCTCTGCAGCTTCAACTGGCCTGCAGTCAGGCCCCTAGACACGATAAACATTCAGCTGCACAAAAACCATAAGCTTGCATACAGGCTCGCAGTCCAAGAGAAAACACACTAACTACAATCTAAAAACTAGGGCTGTCAAAATGAGCATGTTAACACTTGCGATTAAATATGTTTAATGTTATTCATTTTTACATTGACACTGTACTGCATTTTGTTAACCACAAAACCTCACTTAGAAACAGCCCCTATTCATAAATAATTATAAAAAAACATATTAAAATACATCAGGCTTTATATATATTTCCAAAATAATACTTCAAAGTTGACAGCATTTCTAAGATAGGGGAGACCGGGGGCAATTGTAACATTTTTTACATTTTCCTTCATAACTCACAGACTACTTGAAATCCACAAGTCATCTTTTGATACAAGAAGCAGATATAGGTGCACTAATTAATAATGCAACTGATATATTTTCACTAATAAGGACAAGACTATAATATTAAATGAAATGCAAGAATTCAGAGTGTTACAATTGCCCCCTTGGTGGGTAACACTGAAAAATAAGTCATGTTAAACCACTGTATCTCAAATAAAAAAGAACTTTACTAGTGTAATATGTAATATTATATATATCTAATTATTTATATATGTATATCTAATATTATATCTTATATATATATAATACATGTATGGTTCAAATTCGTTAAATGTCAGGCATCATTCTAAAAGCAAAAGTTTATTTATATTTTTTGCAGAAGACTGCAATTACTCTAGAGGTAACTAGATTTTAATTATTTAAATATATTTTACTCAAACACATTATTTAGCTGATGAGTGTGATGTGAAATGGTACAAGATAAACATATCAACAGAATAAGAGCTCAATGAGATCATGGAGATAATATTCATTTTATTTTCAAAAAGATTTAAAAGCAACACTAGTCATTTTTAAATGTAGTTTTACATTTAAAATATGTTTATTTTCTAACAGAAAAGTAGCTATGTCAACGCAGAGAAACAAGGTGTTTACACTGGGCCCTGTGGCTAGGGGGCAATTGTAACAGTGTTACAATTGCCCCCGATGTTGCAGCCATGATAAAATCTCATACGCTAGCTAGCCACACCTATATTAGCATAGGTTGTTCATGTTAATTTTCTATCAATAACCTAGAGATAAAATGTATGTAGTTTAAATTTGCAGTCATCTAAACATTAGACAGCAGCAGAAAAATACTGTATTTTGTTAAAAAAAATACAAACTCAGTAATTTTGAAAATTTGTAATTTTGAAAATTACAAAACACAAAATCAGTATTTTGTTAAAAAATTCTGCTGAGGTGAAATGATTGTGCTCTTTTTACACAGGCAGAGAAGTAATCTTACCGAGCATTTACAGAGTAAGTTTCATCACTCTAGCTTGATTCTGATTGGAGGAATTGAGTGTGTTACAATTGCCCCCGGTCTCCCCTATATGCAGAGCCCTACAAAAACTACTGCTGAATTCAGTCTTCAGAAAGCAGAATCAGACCGTAATATTATCACATTTGGCAAATACAAATGTATTATTTCTAAACCTACAGTATTTCCTTATAAACATATTTATGATCTTTAGACCACTTTAACTTAAAAACATACAGATGGCTAAATAGTGTAATAGATTAACAGTCCTACCAAAAACTCCAAAGAGAAGCTGCTGAGAAGAGGAATGTGCAAAAGGCAGAAAAATTATTTGAGTGTATGTTTGTGTGAGCCTCCCTCTCCCCTTGGATTCCTCTGTCTCCCCTTTCGCTTCCACCAGCGTGGCGGCAGGCGGGGTCACATGTGATCTGGGCCAGAGAGAGATGGGAGGCATGCGACAGGAGTGGCGGTAATTGGAGGGAGCTGTCAAGATGGAGCAGTGTTGCGTTCGTGTGAGATTCCTGCCATTTGGATTCGACCACACACACGTGCCAGGGCGCCTACCATCCCATGGGGTGGCATGCATTAAAACTAGTGATGAGGCTAATGTGTGTGGAATCGCTTCTGGCACCCAGCCCACAAAGAGGTCAATGGGTGACCTGTTAGAGAAACTGTATTGTAAAGGAAAGTATACAGCCATTTAAAATACTTCTCAAGGTGTCATGGACTGTGACGATCGGCTAGCTCATTTTATTTTTTGTATAACTCCTGCAAATGATTAAAAAGACCAAGGACTAGTTATACGTTAATAATCTCTTAAATTATTTTGCAAGTAAATTATTAAAACTAGTGCATAAAATGTCATTTGTACGATCTTAAGGAAATTTCTGCATCCAGGGTGTTAAGATATAAAATTAAACAAATTATAATAAACTAAAATTTCCATATACAAAAAAAAGGATGTTTGTACATACTTAATAATTTACAAGTTTCCAAACAGTTGAGTCTGCACATATTCTCTTTTATTTTGATTTATGACCTCATGATGCTTTTACGAGCAAGTTCCCCTCATTATTTAATGCAAAAAATTCAGCTTTAAATTACAGTAGAGAAAAGGTTTATTTATGTGGTGCTATAAAGCACAGGAGTGTAAATACGCACTGGCTGCACACCCTGCTATATTCAGTAGTAACCCTGGTGATAAACCATCTTGTTATGTGTACTGGAGAAAATATGCTTATCAAGTCGCATGGTAATGTAAGCAGTAAATAACTTGATCATTGCACAGCAACAGAGGAAATCTAACAGCATGAAACAGCTTCAGGCCACACTACATTACTAAGGAGAGCTGTATGTGTGTGTGTGTGAGTGTGCATGCATGTTTTTTTTTTCTTTTCCTAGACCACAACTGTGAGAACTGGGTTAATGTGACCTGAGTTGGTCAGACAACAGACTGGTCAGGAGGAGAACATACACACACACACACACACACACACTCACACTAAAGCATAAAACTAGTACTTTAATAGAACATCATTCTTCAGATATACACACCTAAAATGTTCACAGCCTTTTCAAGATTCCACAGTGCAAGCACTTATTCAAAGACAAGACAACTGTGTACAGGTGTAACAATGCTTCAAGCCAATAATCACTTACAAATACCTAGAAATAATCCCATTGAGTCAGTCAGAGCCTCTTGATCGCCATTGTTCGGGACTCCATATGAGACAACCCGTGACCTTTCCTCTAGCGTCTACTGCAACCTCCCATGGAGACCAGACACCAGTCACCATGTCACACCTTACAAATCTACTTCTCTGCAGACCTTTTGTTCATCTCCTCATCAACTTCCGTTAACTCACAGTTGCATTTCTACTGTAGGAAATCTTAACAGATTCTTCAATTTCACTACAGTTTATTGCTGACTTAACGTATCTTTTCAAAATATGTACCTGGAATAAACTGGCAAGAAAGCAATAATTCCCTGTAATTCTAAAATGAATTGTTTGATTATTAAATATTTTGTCACATTTGATTATGCCTTCAGCTCATTAAATTGATTAAAAAGTGAGAGTAAAGACATTTATAACGTTACAAAAGATTTCTGCTTCAAATAAATGTTCTTTTGAACTTTCAATTCATCGAAGAATACAAAAAAAATCATGTTTACACAAATATGTTAAGCAGCTGTTTGATAATAATGTTTCTTGTTCACCAAATCAGCATATTAGAATGATTTCTGAAGGATCATGTGACACTGAAGACTGAAGTAATAGCTTCTGATCATCTTTGCCATCACAAGAATACATTTGGTTTTTGTTGTTGGCGTGGGGTGGCCATATGGGCTTGGGGCATCTGGGGGTTCCCTGGGGGTGGGTTTCTTGGGGGGTTCGGCGCTGGGGCTG
>JAFVLL020005044.1:0-10764 GCA_021397915.2 Tor tambroides | reverse complement strand
TGCAGCTGTGTCCACCCTCCGCTCTACCTTTGGTGTTGGAGCCCCTCAGGCGGTAAATGGGAGAGCAGAAAGTGTTCAGGCTGTCTTGAAAAAACTACATCTGCTGACAATCCAGCAGTCTGTCTGTGGGCGGAGGGAGCGGGAGGGGTCTCCGAGCTGAACAGATGTCTGCGACAACCTGCTTCCTTACACCTGTACGAGTCCTCGTAACCCCACGGATCCAGCGCTGAAAAATTCATGACCCCAGAGGGTTCCTGTCGGGCATCAAAGTCCCCCCTCTCTCTAGCCAAGCGTACGCTGTCCACCTTGGCTCTGGCGGGGGACTCCTCGGGCTTTGATAGCTCATGCCTGCACCCAGTGCACTTGATCAAGGGCTTGAAAGTCTGCACGATCGAGCTGTGGTCTGACTGAAGTGTGCCAGGGTCCCGCTTGGAGGCTCCAGACCCTCCTCTCACATGCATTGAGAGTTACAAAGGTTTTAACAGTTCGTTTGAAGAAAGTAAAACAGAACAAGTGGCTCAAGCGTGACTGGGATATTGTAGCTAATGGGAGCACTAGCGCCGCACATGTGGTGAGGGCTTCTTCAAGATGAAACAAACCCAAACAAATGCTTCAAACTGTGCCCTACTTTAGGAAAAAAGTTCAATTGTAGTGTGCACGTAGTCAACACGACTTGTTTACTTCAAGCCTGTTTACTTTGGGGCTTTATTAGTTTTTCACAAGAAGATGATCCATTTGACTAAAGTTCATTTCATATTTATAAACACTACTGCTCAAAATGCTGGGATTATTTAATGTTTTTATTCAGCAAGGATGCATTAAATTGATCAAAGGTCACAGTAAAAACATTTATAATGCTGCAAAAGTTTTCTATTTCAAATAAATGCTGTTTTTTAACTTTATATTCATCTAATAATCTTGAAAAAAAAAACTACAAAAATATTATGTAGCACAACTGTTCTTTTTAATGTTGGTAATATTAAGAAATGTTTTTAGAATATATTAAAACAAAAAACTTTTTATTGTAATAATATTTCACAATACTTTACTGTCGGATTAAATAAATGTAGCTCTGATGAACGTTAGAGACTTCTTAAAAAAACATTAAAAAAACGTACAGAAAATTACAAATTTTTCAATGGTAGCATTATCTATACAACGATAAAAACAAACGGCACATTCTGTTACTAAATGTAATGTTTTTGCATATTCATGGGACTTGTTTGTACACACATATTGGTGCATTACAAAAGTTTTAAAACAGGAAGTGTCTGCAATATGCACTCATGACAGTCACATCCTGTTGCGAGTCTTTGCAGCTAAGGTTTGTGAAACTTGCACACATACTCACTGTAACACGCACACAAACACCCCATTTGTTATGCCCCATTTGGTAGTAGTGAATGCTCTAGTTTGGTAGTATGTAATGGTGATGAATCATGTTTGCAATCTGCACTGGGGTAAACCGTCTGTGGCTTACCTTATCTGCGGTAGTTGGGCGCATGAGTGAAACTCGGTCATATTGTCGCCGCAGAAGAGCCCACAGTGCCTCAAGTCGACCCTATGGTGAAACAAAATTATCAGTATGTGGCCTCAGCTTGATTTGCTTTCCACTAATCTCAAGCAAAGGCATCAAACATTATAGAGTGCCATTTTCTGGTGGACTAAAACTCAAAATGAGGAAAGAGATTTAAAGGAGAGATGGTGATGGCCTCAATAGGAACAGAAAGTGACTCACCCTGATAGGAGTATACCACTTGGATTCAGATTGATGGTATGTGGGTGGGGGTGCGGGTGGCTTTTTGATCATGGGTTCTTCTGTTTCCTCTTGTATTGACACCACTGCGTTCTTCGCCTTCTCTAGTCGTGCACCCTCCTCTGTGGACCCTTTCTCTCCCCAACGGACCTACACAGAAATACAGACATTTTAACATTCAACAAAAGGTCATGTTTTATATTATATTATATAAATTAAATCTATAAATAAGAAGATATATAAAGACATAAAATAATATATGAATTCATGCCTGTCCCTGTCCATTGAAAAGCCTTAATTAAAACTGTACTCCTCAAGCTGTAGGTTAAAAAACACATCAATAGAACAGCTTTTCTACAGCATCCCAAGACGTCCCAATCTGCAATAACTCTCAATTAATAAAACATTCTTTGCATCCCATGTTTCCCTCTTTACATGTCAGGATGTGTTTTAAGTAAAGAGGAAGTAGGCAGGTTGATCTTAGGTAAACCTCCTCCCTAGGTCCTAAGACGGCTTTAGAAATGGAGATAGGTTGTCTAGATGAATGAAAGCTTTCGAAACATTAAAGAAAGTTGTGCTTCGGTAAGCCCTGAGCTTTACACACTCATGGGAAAAGTTAGTGGAATTGTTTTCCCAAGATTTCAGAAGGAACCTTTGTGATGTCTCCTTTACTTGGGATCTTGGAGGAGGGATGGTTGAGCGTGTAACAAACATCCCTTTTAAAACCAGCTTTGAGATGGATACAGTGCTAAGTAGCACATTTCAGCTGAACAAAGTGGAATGACAGAATGGAAGTCAGCAAGATGAATTCATCTCGTCACAGCAGTTCTCAATCCTTCAGCGTCAACATGACTTAAGACAGCGGGACATCATGGAAGCTGAACTGGCAGGGCCCTGTCACGTCAAAACCATCAGTCAGGGGCTGTGCTACATTTCAGGGGTTTCTATCAGAAACTTTGAGTTGTGTTGAGCTTGACATCACAGACACTAAGGTCTTTAGATGTGCAAGAAAAGCAAGCATTCTTGTGTGGATCAAAAGAGAACAATATGTTTTCTTTTCCAAGAGAATACTTCATTAATCCTCCAACTGATTATTTAGGTCTGGACCAAAATGATCAAGAATATCTGACCCTTAGCAGTTAAGTATACTAATGTTTGCCTGCCATCAAAAACAACTGACAATAAGAGATTAATCCAAATGAGAAAATGACACAAGTAGTACTACCTTACCAAATGACTTCTACTTTAAAAAGTGAACAATATTACCTAGAATTATGTTAATAGAGCACAAGCTGGGGTGCTGTTTTACTGAATGAGTCAGTTATTTTGCAGTTCTTTAAACATTAAGTTTTTTTTTTATATATATATTTCCAAATTAAGTCAGTTTTACATGTCGCCAGGTAATGCATAGTTTAAATCCTACAAGTCAATGTATGCAATTATAATGTCAATGTAACATTATAATGTACAGTATGAAAAATTATAAATATTCTTTATAATTGTCCATCTTTGAGATTTATTAAATAATTAATTAAATTTAACTGCATTATTCAATTATTCTATTATTAAAGAATAAATTTAGGTAAGGTTTAGATGAAAAAAAAAGTACAATTAATCTATTCAATATCGATCAATACTGGCAAATTTTAAAAAAAACTCAGCCGATAACCAATATAGTATCAATATACTGTATCCCTACATGTGACCCAAATCAAAGCACCCATGTCCACTTCAGATTTTCCATTTTTTGCTAAACTCTCAATCTGCTGTCACTGGTGAGAGAAAGCCAAAGAAAACAAGGTCCAGCTTTCCAAAAACATACTTGCTCCAGCCTCCAGGCAAAATAACACACCCCCACTTGAACTCCGCACCACTCATTAACTGTTCAAAACTGTTGTATAAAATGCAATTTTATGTTAGTCCTAGAATTATGAAAAAACTGTCAGAAAAAGAAACATGTTGATGTAGCAATACGTGACTTATTAAACATACAAAGCATTAATAATGTCAGGCAGGTCATCAACACTCCTGAGAGAGAGAGAGAGAAAATGGAGATGGTGGACAACTGCTAAATGCTCAAAGACAGCTGTGATGACATCAAAACCTTTCCTGTCATCAGGGGGCCGCAAATCATTATAAGCATCATTAAAGTGTAATGTCTCAGTGTTCACCTCCATGCGTTTGATTCCACCAGCTCCTCTTCCTCCATAATAAGATGCATCCACGGTTGGCCACTTTTTCTTGGGTACTGCTTCTGGCTCTGGCTTCTGAAAAAAATAAATAGGGACAGAAAATTGATGGAATTGAAACTTCCAGCCTCAAAGAAAGCATTGCAAATACTGCAGATGTGTGACTGTTATATTTATGCACACTACCATTCAAAAGTTTGGGGTCATTAAGATTTTAATTAGGATTTTAATATTTTAGGATTTACATTTTTGGAAAATGTAATTCATTCCTGTGCTGGCAAAGCTGGATGTTCTTATCTCAGTCTTTAGTGTCACATGATCCTTCAGAAATCATTCTAATATGCTGATTTGGTGCTCAAGAAGCATATTATTACTGAAAATGGTTGTGCTGCTTATTATTGTATCGTAAAAAGCGCTATACAAATAAACTTGAATTGAATTGAATTGAATTGAATTATTTTTATGAAAACTATGCTACATTTTTTTCAGGACTCTTTATGAATAGCATTTATTCAAAACAGAAATCTTTTGTAATATTAACAATGCCTTTACTGTCACTTTTGATCTATTTAATGCATCCTTGCTGAATAAAATTAGAAATTGTTTTAAAAAAATAAATAAATCTTACCCAAAACTTTTGAACTTTTGACTATATTTTAGCATTTTAAAAATTATACCTTTCAAAGAACAGTAAATAAACCTTTTGTATGTTATGCAAAAATAAAAATATATATTCAAAAATATTTATTAAAAATTATATTTATATTTTATACAAAAAAAAAAAAAAAAAACTTACAGGTGGAGGTGGAGGTGGAGGAGGTCTTTGAGGGGGTGGGTCTTTAATAACCTGAGAAGAGAAAGAGAATAAATCTAAATGATATTAAGCAAAGTTAGCTATTGCTGTCTAAGGACTTGATTTACAGTTGAACTGGAGACTAGCACCACCACAATTGATTACAGGGATCTGCTTGTAAACTAACGCTGTAGGCCCCCGGTGCAAAATAAAGAAAGCCCAAAAATCAACTTGTTGACAGGGGAGTCTTTGGGGTGAGCACGGTGGTCCGTTTACCTCTTAATTAATTGGACGAGGTTCAACGCTCCCCTGCAATCCCCCAATCATAAAGTCCTGAGGAATTAATTAGCTGCAATGAAATGCAGAAGGGAAACTTGGGCTTTACTCCAGGCCGATCCCCAGAGCAAAGGAGAGGAGAGTTAACAGGATGAGATGTCTTCCTGCAGCACTTTCTGTGACTGCTTATCTGTCACGAGAAACACTACGCTGGATTCAGCAGGTGACTTCACTCACAGTCAAGACGTCTTCCTCACTGGAAATGTCGTCATATTAGTGATTGCTCAACAGACTGCTTATCAACTGACCTGACACATCTAACCACTCCTCAACATAATGGATAAATCCCAGTCACTGAGTTTAAAAGGGCAAACTACTGCAATATAATGGCTACATACGTAATTCGAAAAGCTCAGCATACTTGAGCCTTTGTAAGACTTCAACAATCTAGATAAAACGCCTTGGATGTGACCATGTTTAACCTGTCAACCACGTAACCTCTTCCATTGCAGATGCTTTCCAAAATGGAAGCAAGCCTTGTCTCATTAAACATGAAAGATGGATACACTGCCATTGCAGGTTAAGCATTTACTAAATTAGTTTTCAGGAAAAAAATGCCTTTTAATCATCACATATCATGGGTAGAACAGCTGTTTCATTCACATTAAAGCGCACTGATACCATTTCGCCATTGTTACCATTATAATGATGGAAAATGATCAATTAGAGTTAATTAATTGCTCTTTGACTCACAACTGACTGGTGGAAAATCCAGGCCTATCCGTCCGTGGGGCCCCAGCGTATGATGATTAACATAACTTTGGACAGAACCTTGTACTAAAGGATTAGCTTTTTTATTGAGTAATTAAAGAGCTGATTTATATTTGCCAGACATATTGTGGGATAAATAAGGCATTACACAAATGACATGCTGGGCTGTTAGGTTCTCAAACTACCTGATGGACAGATGTGGAGCCGGGACAACCCTTTAAATGTGGTTCGGACGATAAAGAGCTGATAATTAAATCCTAAAATGTCAGTGTACTTAGCCATCTGACACTCGCGCGAGGGGCTAAAAACTAGTGGCACAGCTGTGGCATCGTCCAATCACAGTCCAGCAGTGCAACGTCCCCATATGGCTTTCGGGATAATTGTCCAATTGGAGTTTATAATCTGTCCATTTCACCCCTCTGAACACACTGTTGTGTCAAGCTGTTTCCCAGGCTTAACACGATCATGGACAAGTAGCAGGTAGCATATTTACAAATTAAAACGGTGCATTTCCATTAACCTAAAATTAACCTGTTTGCAGTAAAACAACAAATTAATTACCTAAGAGTGTGTTATCAGAACATAAATAAACAGATGCCTTCATCCAAATAAAATTACGCTTAATATTTAATTTTAAAAATCATTATTTATTTACTTACATATTTGACACTTAATGTTTAGATAGACCACTGTAGTCAATTTAGTCTTTGGACTGACCTGTTTCATGGCACAAAACCTTCATACCTGACCCTCTACTTTCTTATGACCTTTCTAATTATTATTTGGTAAAATTTTGGCATTTCGGCAAAAAACGTGTTGCCATGGCTGTGGATACTAATTTGTGTGTTTCGGGAGGATGAGGTGCTTCTGTATTTCTCTGATTTCTGAAAACTGGCAAGGCTGAGTTTAAATATTAACAAAGCACACATGGCCCTTCTCTTGTGCCGGGGTCCCTGATGGAGAGGAACAGCAGCTCCTCCACCAAGACAAACAGGGCCGAGTCCAGACATGCTGCGGGGGGTTTACATTTTAATGCCTTTGTTGGTTTTCCAAAATATGCTTCCATCTCGTCCTGGAATGGCTCCCACCAGGTTCTCAAAGAGAGGTGGTGCATATCATTTTGTGGTGCAGTGATGCTGATTGCCATAGCGATACTCGCCAGCTTCACGAAATCTAGATGTTTTGTAAGTGCACCATCTGTATATACAAGAACATCAGAGCCCGAGAAGCATATCTGCTTTTTTTTTTAAAGTATTATTTTAAGTATAGGAAAGAGTAAATTGTTTGGTTAAAACACAAGCACCAACAGGAAAAGAGCATTTTTTTTTTTTTTTGCACATATGAAATACTGCTGCATTTTTGGCAGCTGGTCTGGTTGCACATATCAGATGATTAGTCAGGATGTGGTAATGTCTGTGTATTGTGCTTCCCTTGAAAAGTAAACCAGAGCAGTATATTACAGCAATAGAGCTCCTACTACTAATTTCTTACCTTATTGTAAAGTAATGATGTAAACCTCAAAAGAATTTACAGTTAAAATACCATATAAGCCAATATAAATAATGAGAAATAAATATGTTAATGTTCATCTAAATATAGATTCTGTTGGTGAAAAGGGACAAAATGCACACTGGGATGCTGGAAGACATGTGACACTTACAATAGTGCAACAGAGAGGCCAGAACCACCACATCAGAGCCAAAGCCAACAGGAGAAAGAGCACCAAGAACACAATGGCTACCACTGTGCCGTCCGACTAAAGAGAGAGGGAACATTTACAGTTAGCTTAAAAACAAGATAATAGCAAAATGCTATGAAAACAGAAAGAAACAAATGAAATACTGCATGTAATATAAATCCAATTTTTAAAGTTCTAAATTCTGTTATAAGTATATAAGCTGAAGAGACATTTTCAGAATTCGGCATTTGACTTACACATGTGGAGGCAGTGATGGTGAAAGCACTGGAGATATACGATGTACCACTGTTCAAACTGATCAGAACCTCCATTTGTCTGTAAGAAGAGAACACATAATTGGACATTTGAATGGTATTTTTTATGTAATGGTAATTACACATTGCCTTGAATAAAGCTTGAAAATAAGAGTGAAATATAGTTATTCTTCAAGCACAACTGTATAGTCTGCTTTATTTGCAGAGATTTTTCTGTAATACGTTTCATGCCAGAGTGAAGACCGTAACAGTAGAAATGGAGAAGCAACTAAAGGGAATGGGTCCATTTGGGCATTATTTAGAATATGATGCAATGTCTGAAAAAATAAGTGTGTCATAATAGGGAGTCTTTTACAGATGAAATTTAAAAATAAGGGAATTACTTTAAACTCATAACAGAAGTAAACAAAAATAGACAAAAAAGAGAAATGAAATTAAATATGAATGTGCAAAATTAAAACTAACAGAAGCTAAACTGAATTGAAAATAAAATAAAATAAACTAGAATTCAAAATTCAAAATGATACTAGTGATGCTTACTGGCGTCGTGAAGATTATTTGAAATTTAATTCCTACCAAATTTGAGTTGAAATTCTTTCTTATTTACTGAGGAGGGAGTTGAAGGTGGCTCGCAATTAAGGCACTAATGATGAACGGCATTGTAATTTCCATATGTCTATTATGCAGGAGACAATTACCATGGGGCTAATGAGAATCCTCAAGCAGGAAATCGACTGACTGAACGCCTGAGATCCTTCCCAAAATGAGAGAATATGTAAAAAATAAATAAATAAATAAAAAAGACAGACCACTGTCTGCAGAGCCAATGATGATGCAACAGAGACATAGCAGAATAAGAGTTATCTCCAGCAAACAACAAAGAATGTTTGGGTCTTGCGCAAAGTATTACCAATGAGACCGGCAAGGTTACTTCACAAACAACACCAACCGAAGAACAAACTTTTCCCATAACAGCCTAACCCACACTTTAAAATCTGTCACAGTACTGCACTGTAATGTTTTTTTGGTCTCTTGAGGGCTTTTACATGATATTAGTTTGAATTGTCATAGCCTTTTGAAAATCTAGTCCTGAGGCTGCAGGAAGCTTGTAAAGGGTTTTTTGCATGTTAACTAGGTCCGTGTGCTGAATGGATGAGAGGAGAGGCTAATTCAGCTGACATACTCAATACATGCAAATGGAAGGCAGGTTGTTAATTAAGCTGGATATATGTATGTTTGGTGAAGAGAGGAGAACGGATTTCTCTGCACTCTGCTCTAAAATTCCTCAGATCTTTGTTCAGTCTTTGGTGGACACAAAGTAGTTCTGGAGAAATATACTTATGTGATGCTCCGTGAGAACTGATTACATTCGTTTGGTATTCTTGGACACTGCTATTGGCAAAAAACACCACAATCAATGAAGGCTGATTTATTTTTCTTCAGAGGTACTTTGAAACCACAATACGTGCCAAAATATCCCAAATCAAAAGAGGAAACTCTGTGGTAAACTCTAAAAGGCATTCCCAAAAGGTTCCCAATTACATTTATATTGAAACCAGGTGAATCCCATGCTAAACAAAGCGGCCTCATCTAACGGTTTTCTTTTGTCTAGAATTGCAGAATAGAAGAAAATGGGACAGAAGTTCAGCAGAATGAGTCAAGCACATGGACACAAAAATGCAAGGCCCCTCATAGCACCACAGGAGACTTAGAGTGGTGTGTGAGTTTGATTTCTTGTCACAAAGCACAATTTTGACGGAAACTGAAAGTGACGTAGATGAATGGGATGACACGGGTGTCACTAAGGGCATTATTGCATTATTGAAGGCCTAACATATGCATCAGTCCTCACAGACTGCAACACAATAGCAAACAGGCCTGATTGAAGTTTTAGCAAAGTTAAATCTGTTAGATTCACTGCCAAGTAATGACATCACATTGTTTTGAAAAAAAAAATATGATTTGTGAAATGCTACTATACTATTTCTACTATTATTCTCTCATTTTATTTGTAAATTGTTTTGTGCTAGGTTAAAACTACTTTGATTTCAATAAATTATATCTGATATTAGTTACATTAATAAAAAAAAATATTGCCACCTTAAATACTTTCAATTTGGCTAGCTGCTTCTTGTTGGTAGCATGTAGCATACACTATACTTCATAATTTTGGGGTCAGTAAGATTATTTTAAGAAATTAATTCTTTTATTCAGCAAAGATGGATCAAATTGATCCAAAGTGACAGTAAAGACATTTATAATGTTACAAATGATTTCTATTTCAAGTAAATTCTGTTCTTTTGAACTTTCTATTAATTGAAGTATCATGAAAAAAATTATCCGTTTCCACAAAAATATTGATACTTAAAAATAAGAAATGTGTCTTGAGAACCAAATCAGCATATTAGAATGATTTCTTAAGGATCATATGACACTAAAGAATGGGGTAATGACTCCCAAAAATGCAGCTTAAAATAAATTAAAATAGAAATCTTTAAATTGTAACAATATTTAATCATTTTACTGTATTTTTAATCAAATAAATAGCCTCAGTGAACAGAGGCTTCTTTCAAAAACATTTATATAATCCTACCAAACCCAACAGTTTGAAAAGTAGTATAACTAACTACTTTTCCACAAGAATACACTGACTATAGTGTATTCAAGTTCAAATTATGATTAGCTTGTAGCTTGGCAAGCAGCTTTCCAGCACTGGTGAAAACATCCAATATGACATAACCTGATATGAAAAACATCAAACTTTCATTCAAAAATAAATTAAGCATTCAGGACGTAATTGCTTTTGGTTTTAGAAAGAGTGACCATCTTTTTATCATCCAGCAGAGTGAGAGGAGGCGCTCTGGTGGAGGCAGCGCTGCCATGTTATCTGGGCGCATCTCCCACCCCCTGTGCAGATGGAACTAAAATGGCGGCCTGACAGATCAGATTGATTATTGATGAGGCACGTTCCACCACTCGCGCTGCAGGCAGGTGTCAGGTCTGTCCCTCAGTTATTTTTCTCACTC
>JAFVLL020005043.1:0-17925 GCA_021397915.2 Tor tambroides | reverse complement strand
TAGATTTCTACTTCTTTCAAGCTCTTCTGCTTCTTCTTTTTTCTTTTTTTGTATTTCTTTAGTCTGGGTTCCAGCACTTTTAGCCTTTGTTCAGCAGCTTCAGTGCTTCAGTTATGTGTACCTCATTGTTTTTCTTTAGCAGCAAGAGTTGTCCTTCATCTTTGGTCCTTTATACCAGACTGCTGACATTCTTCCTCCAGAGGACTCAAATGTTTTGAAGCTTTAAATCTATAGCCAAACATCTAAAGTTGAGGATTTGTTTATTTGATTATTTTGTTATATTATTCTGTGTTTAGAATAATAATTGATGCTGTTTGCCTTAAAGTTGGCATGAAATGGTAAGCCTGTTTTCTAAATGCATGTTATTGATCTTATTATGAACAATTTATCAGTGCATGTGTTTTTATTTATTTATTTATTATAATTTTAATCAAAATGTCATAACTTGATCTTTCTGTGAAACCACACGTCTCTCTGGTGACGTACAGTATATGCCAGACTTCTCTAATCATTAGTCAGCTTAAAACCAATATCAAGCTCACATTCAGAACTGCCTTCATCTGAGCAAAAATCTAACTAAGTCCTATCTAACATCAATAATCTGTTTCACTCAGATATAATATGGTAGATATTATCTCTTCCTACTTCTGTTACACTGCAAATTTAAAATTTCTGGTTGTGAAACTAATTCCAGCTAATGGTTCACTTGATGATTCTTTTCAGGAATGCACTGATATTAAATTCTGGCTGATACAGATAAGAGGATAGTTATTTTATCCCAAATCCAATAAATGTAATATTAAAATTCTATATTATTTAAAACACTAAAATTAAAATTAATACTTTTTTAAAATGCTGTAACTGAATGTTTTACAACATTGTAATTCATGTATGAAAAATGGATATTGATTTTGAAATTACGTATTGTTCCTCCACGAGTTATTTCACATGCTACTGACTATCACTTATCTCCTTGAGCTGTGTTGGACAATGAAGGTCTATGAAAAAAGACATTGTCTCTTCAATAATGAGAAGCCCTAAGCCCAAGGCCAAAGATGCTGACAAACCATCACGTGAGCCCTTACTAGCTCTGATGCCTGTCTATTCATCATCCCATAATCCTCATAATCATCACAAACCAACCACTCCATCCCTCACTCTTGACACAAGAGCAATTCTGATAGACCCTGAAGCCTGTTTCTGAGTGCTCTTATGTACATGTGTGGTTTGCTTTTACTTTTTCATCAACTAAGAAAACCTTAGCAGCTACCCTGTAACACCATAGCAGCCATCTAGGAACTGCGTAGCAAACACTTGGAACACCTTTGCAATCTTACAACTACTTAGCTGGTGCTTCAAACATAAATAAAGCCTAAATAAATCTTTATACTTCAAGGCTTTTTTGAATGTTCAGGTCAGGCTTTAACAATCCAGGAGGTTTGAATGTCATTTATGGCTACAAAATAAAGTAATTTGTTTTGGTTAAAATCCTACAAGGATTTGAGTGTTCCAGTAGTGACAGTGTGATCAAACATGAGCAGGGTTAGAAAAGGTTTGTGTATTGACGTTCTGTGCTGTTGATGTAATGCAGTCCCAAGCTCCTGCAGTAATCAATGATCTGCTACTATAAAAAGAGGGACAAAATACAAGAATTAGCAACAGATTAGTGGTCTTTCTTTTGTAACACCCATTTCCTTCACACAAAACCTGACTGTTACCACAATTAATGTTACTGCAATAGACAAAACATCATTCAAATGACTTTTACTGTGTTTTTCTGCAATCTTAAAATCTGATCCATCCACCTCCATCCAAGATGTAGATAAGTTTGTTTCTTCATCTGAACAGATTTGGAGAAATTTAGCATTACATCACTTGCTCACCAATGGATGCTCTGCAGTGAATGGGTGCCGTCAGAATGAGAGTCAAAATAATCCTCAAGTAAGACTCCAATATATCCGTTATCCTTGTGAAGTGAAAAGCTGCTTGTTTGGAAGAAACAAATCCAATCAAAACATCAAAATGTTTTTTTATTAACTAAAATATGATTCCTCTATCCACAATATTTCTTTCTTCAGCAAAAAGATTGTCTCGTCTGAAGGAAATAAGTTGTCTTTTCACTGGAGGAAGCATTATTCTGGATTAAATACTAAATGCCTTAATGATGGATTTGTTTCTTACAAACAAGCAGCTTTTAACTTCACAAGGATAATTTATTGACTGTATTCTTACTTGTGGATTATTCTGTTGTTTTTATCAGCTGTCTGGACTCTTATTCTGACGGCACCCATTCACTGCAGAGGATCCTTTGGTGAGCAAGTGATGTAATGATAATTTTCTCCAAATATGTTCAGATGAAGAAACAAACTCATCTACATCTTGGATGGCCTGAGGGTGAATATATATATTTTTAGCTTAACTTTTTTAGCTTAAAATCTTTGGGTGAAATATTCCTTTAAATATCAGTAATTCTGACTTATAATTCTGCCTTTACACATTGTTACAAAACATTACATTGAGTAGTATTCTTCCCTCTAGTCAGTGGCAGATTCGGTCATAGTTGACCCAGGGCACTAATGTTCGGCACAGAGTACTGCCCCGGGCACAGCTGTCACAAACGCACGCTCCGTTTCCCATGGTTGGATCTCTCATCTAAACACTTTTCCATTACAATTAAATCACAAAATAGAATAGAACCCTATACGACACAGTCTGCTGACAAACAGATGCAGTTTTGATGTTTATTTAAAAAGTTGTCAAATGAGTCGCTTGCATTTACATCTAAAACATGATACTTATTATACTTAATTATGCAGTTTAGAGCTTTTCATATTTGATGCTCAAATAACAAAGCTTCTTTTTTGATTTTAACTTTGTCCAAGCTTCACTTTTATTTTTCACAAGTGATTTACAGTGACATTTATGGCTGCAGCTCAACTTAATGCCCACAGATTCTGACTCACACTGGGAAGGTCTGAAAGGCCCAACAGTGTCACCCTCAAAATACTGCATAACGCCCTTCAGCTGAATGTAACATGCAACTGCTGGATCCAACCGCATGCTTCAGTAGCTTTTCATCTTTTCCACTAACATCATCTCCTCCCTCTGTGATTGTTAGTGCTTCTGTCGGTTCTCCATCAGAAACTTCTAAATAGCATAAAGAAGTGTACTGAGAAAAGTTTTTATGGATTTTATGGATATTTTTAAGCCACAGTAAAACCAAGAAAAGGCTAAGCTTGATATAGAATTTAAAAATAAAAGGCAAATTATTAAATTAAAGGTCATCCAGTTAACTTAGTAAGTAAATATCACAGAATAATATATTATACAAAATGGGAACGAGAACTGACCATGCATATCCAGGTTGTCCACCATTGAGAAGTAATAAAAATAATATTGTTTTCTCCAATTAAAAATCATCTTGCCTGAATCAGGAGAGAAATATGCACAGACCAAGCATCTTTAACAAGCAAAAACAGTTCTAAACAATTATGTTGGTGGATTTTGTGAGAAGACAACAGGGGATGGACTTTATTACTGGAAAAAGTGTTATGAATTATGTATTTTGGCTGGAAGCGATGATTTAAAGTTAAAATGCCTTAATGATAAATTGAAATAATATATTTAAAAAATGAAATAACCAATATATTTGTAGTGTTTATTAAAATATATTATTCAGAATTAATTTAATTAAAAAATTTAAAATGAAAGTTAATTTACTCATTTCATTTTAAAATTAATCTTTAGACTAATATACTGATGTAATCAAACAAATGAATGAAAAATAAAAATAATTCACATAAAATACATATTATACTCTACTATATTTAACTATCAAACACAGATTGCACTGAATCTCTTTTTCTGTCATTCCAATTAATATTCATCATCCTGTGGGACACGGCCAATTCAATTCAAATTCATCTTATTTGTACATTTTGTTTGTATTCTAAGTGTTCACTGGTTCTCTCTCTACAGCTGACTGACCTCAGTGCCTGTTGACAATCATCCTCTGTGTCACACTTGAATAATTTCTCGTCTTCTGGGTGAGGCTGCACAAACACTGACTTGTCTTATGCTCTCATGCTGTCAGCGGGTGGTACACCACAAACTAATGTTTTTTTTAAATGTCTCGCCATCGTATTACTCCAAGAGCTCTGAATGTTCTCTCACCACTGGGCTGACCCATCACTTTAAGAGGGGTTTGTACACTCTGCCTGTACATATTTATCCAGACTGCATTGACCCTGCAAGACCCGGGCTTTTGTATCCCACGGCATCCTTTCTGCGTATAAAATGTGTCTGGAAGTATATAATTAATGTTAATGTCTGATCGAAAAGCGAGTTTATTGAATCATCCGCTTATTACAATTAACTGGCATGAATGTATTGACATAAAATCAAATGCATTTCTGACATAAAGTCCCTGGTGTTTTCATACCATCAGCTGTAAAACAGAATGGTTGATCTCCCCTCTAAATGATTAATTACTTTGAGCTTGAATGACTTTGCCTATAAATTATTCATCAGTATATAAATCAGTTGTTTCCAACACAATAGAAAGGACTTTGCCAGGCCAGAGTTAGAGGTGACATGGATGCATATTTGATCATGCGCTACAGATTGCACAGAGATCCATCTGTTCAATGTACATGTGCTGATGCCATTGGCCGCATGTCCGAATGTTTAATATTCTCACACGATTCCAAAATGTTGCTACGCTTTTTGGAAATGAACCCAGATGGAAAAGTTCTACGGAAAATTGGTTCTCAAGGGAGAATGGAAAGAGAGGCTATAATAAAATGACATTTAAAAGAGTCACATACAGTAAGAACTGTGAACAAATATAGAATCTAGGTATGTGACAGGTGCTATTTTGTCTCAAATTAAATATAGCTTAGCCTCATGTCTCTATGATATTCTGGTACTGAGATATGGCTGGAGTGTGCTGTATGGTTGCTAGGGTGTTTCTAGGCAGTTGTTATTGTGTTCATGGATTCTTGATGGCTGGGGTCAAAAGAACCAACCCCATGTCCCTCTAATACCCTCATCTTGAGATATGATGCTCCTTACTCCATTTTTTAAGGCAAATTTATGGATTTTTTGGTAACACTTTACTTGAAGCCTTTATGTATAATGCATTATAAAAGTAGTTTTAATGCATTAATTATGCCTTGCAATGCACCTTATAATGCATTGTACACTCTCATGAATAACTGAAACCACTGTTAATACATTATAACACATTAATTTGTTGTTACACTATGCATTTTAAATTCGGTTAGAATTGTTTATGACAAGAATTACAATGCACATTATGAATAATTGTAATGCATTATACCCTTTAATAACCCTTTATAATGCATTATACATAAAGGCTTTAAGTAAAGTGTTACCAAATTTTTTAGCTTGTTTTTCATCTGCCAGGCAGACGATCACTCCGAAAGAGTCTGATAATCTAGAAAATTCAAGCCACACACTTTGACATATAACATTTACATTCATGCATTTAGCAGACACTTTTCTCCAAAGTGATTTACATTGCATTCAGGATTTGCAGTTTATCAGTTCATGAATTCCCTGGCAATCAAACCCTTGACCTTACCAATGCTCTACTTGCCTTTGAAATATCATACATTTCTATATCCTTTTTTTTTTGGATTCCTATTTATATTACCAGAAATACGCAGAAATTTTGCCTGGAAGAAGAAGAAGAAGAAAAAATATATGAAATAATAGAAATGAGTACATCATGATTTAAAGGGACAGTTCACTCAAAATGAAAATTCTGTTATCATTTACTCACCCTCATGTTGTTTCCAAACCAATCTGACTTTCTTTCTTCTACAAAACACAAAATAAGATATTTTGATGAAATTTCCATGTTTTGTCCATATAATGAAAGTAAATGAGATTCAAAACAACATCGGACCCCACTGACTTTCTTTGTATGTGAAAAAAAAAAATCTCGGTTACACTTTATAATAAGTACATAGTAATAAAGTACTTATAAATCATTTGCAAAGTATTAGTTAATAGTTAATTCATGGAATTAATCAGTTGATTCTATTAAATTTGTGATCAATGTGATTATAAGTGAAATTATATTCTGTAACTGTAAATGTTATGCACAAATATCTAAATATATAAACAATGAGATCAGTCTGATTTTAGACCATAGTAGCAGGTGTTGTTAATGGTTCATGAAAGCATTAAAATGTAATTAATTAGTAGTAAAGAAATATTTATATGTAAAGTATATCAATACATATTCTTGCCTACTTAATGTATTTTTACAAATTTAGGAACGCTTACTATTATACAATTAATGACTAATTAAGGTTGGTTCAGAGCACGTACTTAATAGCAATTTTATCATTTCTGTGACATAATCTAAGGTGAGAACTTTTACTCCAAAAACCATTAACACCTCCTTTACTACTGTTGTAACAAAGGATAACAAACACTTAAGGTCTCTACACACTGAGTCCGAAATTTTCGTCCGAAATTTTCGCACGTTAAAAAATAAATACGACCTCACGTTGTGTCAATCACGTTTTCACACTGCCTCCGAAACTTTCGTCCATCAAAAAAAATTCGGATCAGGTTCGATTTTCTGTGTTTTCGCATCCGTTGCATGCATTTTGATAGGAAAGGACGGGGAATACGAAAAAACGGAAAAACGCATGCGAAAATTTCGCACTCAGTGTGCAATGGCCTTTGCTCTTTAAACATGAGCTAATCAAACAATAATAATTTGTTAATTAAAGTGACAATATATAGCAATATATATAACAATGTATTAATTTATAAACTATGAATTAACATTTGCAAATCACGTATTATACTTTTACCAGTATCTTCTTTTGTGTTCCACACAGAAGAAGAAAGTCAAACAGGTTTGGAATTACATGATGGTGAATAAATAATGACATTATTTTGGTGCATATTTCAAATATGTGTATACCTCACTACTGATTCAAAGAACAGCAGTGACATACAAAACCTTAATGTATAAATTACAGCACAGCAAAATGCCCCGTTTTGTCTTATGTACAATGACAGGGCGACATGTCAAACAATAAACGTACATGCACTCCTGCACAGAACCACTCAATTTGTCCACCAAGCCTATTTTTCCCCTCTTACCCCCTCACTCTCTCTCTCTCCCCCTCCTTCCCTCACAGCCCACCCTGCTCTGAGCCATAATGGTACATGCCATTAGTGAGCACATCTTGAGCAAGGGGGGGGGTCTCTGCCTCGCCAAAGAGGCTATGTTAGAGCCACATAAACACATTCACAGATGTGTCTCCATGCGTTCTGACAGCCCGACTGAGCCACGCTGAATGAAGACAGAGAAAACGGGGGAGAGACGGAGAACAACCACCAAGCAAATTACCACACCATTACTGCAGGGTCTTGCCCACATCCCTCTCTCTTGGACTGTGGGCTTGAGTGAGAGCACGTCTGACAGGGAAGAGAGGAAAAGGGGGGAGATCTACCGGCAGATTCGTCCCCAATTACAGCCCATGTTTGATCCAGAAGCCACAGCACAAACAAATACAGGGATGCTCTGACCAGAAACAAAGAAGAGAAGAGGAGAATAAGAAATCAAGAGAGACACACAAAGACAAAGAGTGAGAGATGGAGGGATTTTTAAATGAATGAAGCATACAGCAGCATGTGGTGGAAATAACTGCATCTACGTAAGGTAAGACAAACCTTCTTTGTCTAATCGGTGATACAGCACAACACAATAAGGCACACAAATTCTGTGGTGATGAGCAACAACAGAGGCTGTGACTGCTGTTTCTCTCTCACGACTGAGAGAGACGGCTGCGTGGATGAGCCCTGGAGGATAAGCCATGCATATGTTAAGATGAACATGGAGATGAGCTTGTGACAGAGACCTGAGGCAAGCCTGAAGAAAAGACTCACTCGTAATCCGTACAGAGCTCAAAGAGCACCATGGTGTCAGCTAGAAAGACCCAGTCACCAACTGGGAAACTTGGGAAACAGTCGTGTTTGTGTATATATTCGTGAGTCAATGCTCAGTATGGATCTGTTTTGCTTCTATAAGATCTCTTGACAATAATGTACGTAGCATAGACTTAAAATGTAAGAATTTTAACATCTCAACTCACCACTTTTAGGATATATAGTCCAGGTCGTCTGTGGTTCATTATATATTCAGTTGCATCTAGACAAAATACGCGGCAATTTAATATGCATGTCTTATCTGCGCTGCACATGTATCAAAACAAAAGAAGTGTCAAAACTAATGCCAGTTCACTGCTACGGCCATGCAGCACTGCCACTTCTAATCTACACCTGGGTATTAGTGTTCAGTCATTAATGGCTTAGTTTAGGGCCCCTCCCCCCACCTGACCCAGTGTCAAAACAACCCCGCATGCCGAAAAAACAACCCCGGGAACAATGCACGGCCGGTGCTTAGCAAAAGCGAGATGCTAATTAGATGGAGAAAGCTTTAACAAATATCGGTGCCATCAACGCTCTCTTTTATTGTGTAAAACCCAACTCTGCCAGCTGCTGAAGCAATAACAACCGTAGCTAAATATGTAAATCATTACATAAGAGCAGGAACGGTGCCGCTCCAGGGCAGGAATATGAAGCCATTAGTAGCAATATTAACGGAAAGTACATCTCTATGAGGATGCGTCTGGGATGGAGTTCCACATTAAAGAACAGATTGGGCAACTCTTAGTGGAAAGTTTAGCTCAAATGAGCCTGTTGTGCCTTCAAGCAATTAAGAACTGTGAGATGACAACATACATACGAAGTAACGTCATAATCTTATTTTTCACATATCTTGGTTGCAAAATTTTGAGCAAAATTCTCACAGGAAGTAATGAAGTCCTGTCCTGTATCATTATGAACATCATTGTTAACATGAAACGGCATTCGCAACCCATTTACTTGCCTAATAAGATGTATTCCCTAGTGAAACAGGATTTTCTGTGGGAGAAATGGGGCACAACTTGATTTTGTGGAACTGGGAATTGATTGGATCATAAAAAGCAGGCGTTCTGTTCTACACCAGATTGGATACAGACCTGAATGTGAAATTGCAGTGATTATTGAGGACTTCTTCCATCCACTGGTACTCACTTTCGAATGAATCTTGGATCTTGTTGCATCCCATTTCAAGTTTTTTTTTTTTTTTGAAATCTATAGTGATTATAGATTATTTCCACAGTCTGTATTACATTAACACTAACCCGCACTGAATTACTATTGGCATGTTTTATATGTCAGTCTATGTAGTCAGTTTACATTACCTACAACAGTAGCCTAAAATAGTATCTATGTAAAATGTTAAAATAATATAATATAAGCAAAATTACACAGCTAAGCTCAATTGCAAGAGAAAACAGAGTAATATTATATAATTATAGTATATTACATTATATGTAATAAACTATACCAGATGAACTTTGCTGTTAAGCTGTCTCTCTCGTAGGAGCTCTCAAACCACTCAAACATTTTTAGCCTGCGCTCTGCTTTGTGGCGTCAGTGCATAGCACTGATGGCTTGTATTTCACCTTCAGCAATATTAAAGACCCACAAACAAAACATTCATACTATATATTAAGCACAGCGATCTATAAAACCCCTGAATGACCAACCATAACTCGTGTGATCACAGAGCGCTCAAGTACCAAAGGGAAAAAGATTACAAGCCAACAATATCATTCTTACTCCTCAGACAAATCGGTACAGCTGCAAAGAATTCAAAAGCAGATTTCAAAAATATTTTGAAGTCCTGTGGGTGAAATTCACAGTGTTTCTGTTGCAAACAATTCTGACGTAGGCATTTGAAAGCACACTAGGCTGGAGCTGCTTGCTGCAGGCGCTCTTGCCCGCCCTCACACACAATCCTATGCACTTTCACACAAGTTCACACACTCAACCTCTCTTGCTCACATGTGTACGATTTGTTCATGTAGTAGACAAACATTCTGATTCAAACTGCAAGTGTTATGTCCCGTTTCGCTCAGGAAAACCCACATAAGAACCTGTTTTCACATGTGTCACACAGGCAAGGTTAGTTTGCTGAGGGACTCTAAGCTCTTGAAAGACTGTAAAGTGATTCACAACGCCATCTAAATCTCCATGCCATGAATATTAACCAGCACAATTGTTCCCTGAGTGACGCTACCATGGCTGCATTATTCATTCATCCCGACGCTGCCACAAAGAGTTACGCACCGCTATGGCCAGATCTGCTCTGTACCAGCTCGCGGTGCACCCATAGCTCTCTCTCAATGGACGGCTAATGAACAGCTGAGAAACAGAATAAGGAAGAAGGAAGAGAGGAAAAAGGCAGGAAAACAGATTGCCAGGCCTCAGGCTGGGCTGTTATTCTGCCTTCTTGAATTCAGCACTGCAGGGCTTTGAGCTTGTGTTTGGCTGCCATCTCTGGCCCACTTTAGTCGTGCAGTCGTAGACACACACACAAACACACTCCCATTACTGAACCATAACACCCCCAGGGACAGCAGCTGTTACCCCCGGAAGAGCTCGGCTCATAGTAGCAGAAGAGCTAAGAAGTTAAAGTGAGAATGCCAGGCCATATTTCCTCAGCGGGGTCTCACGTGGCCGCCCACCCTCCATGTGCCAAACAACTTCATCCAGTCATGCTGTATATGGCTCACCTTTTTCTTAATGATGTCTGGCAGCTGTACAGTAACGGCACAATCCTATTATGGAAGGTAATGATTGCATGTATGTGTGAATGTGTACGCTTCGCTAATCACCATCATAAGATGACTGACATGCATTCTCGACTACTTTCTGAAGCACATGGGTGGCAGGAGTCCAGGACCATGCTGTTCATATACACCTCACATGTGTTTGACTACAGCAAATGGCCTATTCCATTCCAACAAAAGCAACATGACTTTTATTTTAATCGCTTGCTAAAGTGTTAAAGGGATCGGTCACCCAAAAAAGGAACATTCTGACATCATTTACTCTCCTTCATGCTGTACAAAAGCTGTTTGGCTTTTTCTGTGGAATACAAAAGATATTTTAAAGATTTTTTTTTTTTTTCATACAATGAAAGTCAGAGCAGTCCAAAACGACAGTAGAGCCAACCAGCTGTCATTATATGGAAAAACGCATACAGTATATATCTTTTTTTGTGTGTGTTCCACAGAAAAATGCCACTGAGGTTTCATGACCATCTCTTTTATGTGTAATTGTTGATTTTCAAAACATATTTGGTAACACTTTAGAATAGAGAACAGATATTCACTGTTAATTAAGAGTTCTTCCTCAATAAACTCCCAATTTGCTGCTAATTAATAGTTAGTAAGGCAGTTGTTAAGTTTAGGTATGGGGTAGGTTTAAGGGATCTAAAATATGGTCATGCAGAATAAGGCATTAATATGTGCTTTATAAGTACTAATAAACAGCTAATATGCTAGTAATAGGCATGCTAATAAGCAAATAGTTAATAGTGAGAATTGATCCTTAAAATAAAGTGTTACCGTATCTTCTTTAATGATCTGCAGAAAAAAAGAAAGTATATAGATTTGAAAAAAACTAGCCTTTAAAATGCACATTTTTCCAATTAATCCATGCACATTATATATTCTCACTATATGAAGTTTTGATGTGTTACCTTGGTAATATTTAATTACTTTTTGACAGCATTAACATTAAATATGCAATAAAAAATAATGCTTTAATGCAAAGTTATTACCAGCTCATACCCCCTGACTAGTAAATTACTTCTGGTAATTCTGCACATCTTCAACAGTAAAACATTTCTCTAAACCATGTTTACCAGAATAGCTCAAATTGGTCAGGTGTGATTCATACAGGTCAATTTCTTGCATTAATTTTTTTTTAAACCTTTCAACACTAAAAGTAGATTAATTAGAATCCTGAAGAAACAAGTAATGCAACAACCAAAGATTTCTGTCGTATGTGTAGAATAAAACGGAGAGAGAGAGAGGGGGAGAGAGAGAAGGTGTAATCCGGGAATGTTCCCTGCGTGAACTGTCTCTAAAATGAGTGATTTCACTAAGTGGGGAGGATGTTCAGAGCACAAATCCTGTCTATTCTTATTCTCTTACTGCTGAAAAGTCTGAACCATACCATATAAATGTCTATAAAGACACTGTGTACTTTACAGCGTTCTTGATGAGAATACAAAAGGAGCACCAAGAGCCATGAGGGGATAATAAGCAAATGACCTTTAAAAACAATAAAGTCTCCTTTTAGTAAATCTAATTCTGCTATGTATCTGTCTTCCGTGTGCGTCCTCTGGAACAGCAGTAATACAGAGAGCCCCCTCCCCACCTGTGCTATTCCGTCTGGCAGCAGCCCCCAGTCCCTCAACAGCAGCTGCTGCTGTGCTCACGATACAAGCACTGTGAAATATCTGAGACCAATCAGATTTTCTAATCCTGCAGATTCACCACATAGTGACCATGACCATTTCATCTCTGGACACCAAGTGCATTCATATTTAATTTAAGTCTTCAGTCATGTCCTTCTTACAGTATGAAACAGGATTGACACAGCAAAGCGCCTGGCCTTAATGATTTGGCTGCTGTTTGGGAAATTCAGTTCTGATGAATGCAGATTTAAAGTCACATTGTTGTTTGGCCTCTTGAATTTTATGACTTGTACGACGTGTAATTATGTTTAATCAATAATAGTAATGATATTATAGTTAATAAATATTTCAACTGATTAAAATGTATTTTAAATGAAATATTTTCTCATTAGCAGTGTGAGATGTAATTAACTTAATGATATTATTATTCAGCATTTGATTAATGATGGTCTTACTAGTGCCACAGTAATTCTTTCTAATCAACATTTGTTATATTATCCCATTTACGTGAAATTGACTATATAACAATGCAACAAACCTGCCTTTTCAAACAATATTCATAATTGTGTGGCAGAACCACTTGAACTGCAGAAAGAGGTTTTGTGTTTGTCATCGGGTTGCTTGTTGTACTAGTTTCTCTAATGACCTGCTAGTTTAAGTAGTTTCAGATAGCCTCTTTAAAGCTCTTGTGTGCTGTCGAGCATGCTGTTAGAAATTACTGCTCCTTTTTTGTGTTATAATCTGGCCAGAACATTGCAGATCACATCAGCGTCAACTGGCAGGCTGGGTAGTGTCTGATGCGACACTATGCTGCTTTCAGCTGCCTCTGGGTTTTGTTTTCGCTGAGCAGGATTCGTGACCTGTAACGGACCTTGCGTGTATCTGACAGATAAACTGATGAAACTAGATAGTATTTAGTATGTTAACGATTTAACAAGATATTAAACCAGAGTTTAAACACTGCTTCATCAATAAGATGACACTATACTCTTGCCTTGGACTTTAATTATCAGTTTAAAAATGGATTTAGTCAACCTCAGCCTCCTTAGCTTTGAATTAAATCGTGCTCTTTCACGTTGAGGTAGGGACTCAATTAACATTTGAGCTACTCAAATGTGAAGATGCTAAAAAAAGATACTTTATTCATTATTGAATAACTCAAATTGCTCTTTAATGCAGGTTAATTCAAACTCTATGTACTATAGCTGCTTGCCAAAAATGATCCGGTTGTGGCCGCTGTGTAATTTTCAACCTAGGCTCATAAAAATACATTCCTCTACCTATATTTTTATAAAAATCCAAAACATATCTATATATTCCCTATTAGAGGGGATTATTGATTAAAAACACACTTATTTTCATTGTAAAGTAATACATTTTGAAGTTTGCATCACATAAGGAGATCCATATGAATGGATTTTGTGATGCAGTAAACTTGCTCTGTAACTCACCTGGTACTTGCATTGCAGAGGTCTTCAGGTATGAATCCCACGAAATACAAGTTGCGATAAAAGATGTCCAACACTTGTAAATTTTTAGCAAGCTAAAATGGCATGTTTGTTTCAGCAAATGTGTTTTTATCTCATGTTTGCTTTTGTCAGTTTAGGGTAGGTGGTTATTTTCAAAAACGAAACATTGACCTTTTAGAGCCCCTCACTGGACTGGATTTCATTCTGAATTTTGGTGATACATATAACACCCAAACTAACAAAATATTTCCAGATTAATTTGAATTTGTTTTGGATAAAACCGACTGTGTTTTAGCACCACTCACTAAACATTTCACTTTGAAAGTGTTGCGAAACACACAAGAAACAATGTACTATCATTTTGCAAAAATGTTGCCACAGGCACTTGTTTCCAATGATCCAGGTTTGGTAATTTAACTACAGTACACTGTTTTAAATAAACTCTTGATAAAGATGTAAACGATGAAACATTGCAATATCAGCATTAAAGTGAAACAGAATTTAATTCAATTGGAACAAGGGCACTGTTTGAGTGAGCCAGTTCAAATATAGAAAAATTTATATTGTGCAGACCCAAATGGGTTATGCATCACAGTGATCATGGTGAAATTTACAACATTAGTAATGTGTACAGACATCCTTATGAGCCAGAGGGCTCGCAGCAGCTTACACATTCACTTTGAGCTGATTTGAGCCAAACTCACCATCATTTGACTCTGAAAGCGCAGTGAATCTCTGAAACTGGGAGACATGCCACTGGCCACTTTCATTTACCTTTCAAACGGCAATTTAATATGCTACTAAGATTTATTCACAGAGGACTATTTTCTTCCTTGGCTTGGAGTTTCACGCATTGCCCTGAGAGAGTATGTGTGTTTATTACACAGCTCTCTGGAATATTTCATCCTGATTGGTCAGCAGCGGCATTCTGCAGTCAGATATTTTGGTATAATTATGGTGAGCTATAAAAATGTGGCTGATTAGAAAAAGGATTCTGTGATGCAGGAAAGACGTGGCCAGTAGACGGCAGTCATATGTCATTCCTTGAACAAACACAGATAGCTAGTAAATAGCTCTGCTTGTGCTTGGCTGGTGGACCTGTGACCCTCTTTCTTTATTGAAATAAGCAGCAAAGCATGTTAAGCATCTCACAACTGTGACTTTCGAGAAAAAAAAGGGAGGTTTTTTTACTTCTAAAGTGCTATCACATTTACATTTAAAGTACGACAAAATTTCGCAGGTGAAATCCAGCAATTTCAATAGGAATTCACGCACAAGGGCAAAAACGTTTCCACACAGATTTCACTCATGTTCAAGTTGGTCACTTAAATTAGCTACATTAGCTATGTTTTCATTCAAAGTTGCAAAGTTAACTTGTGTGCAAACTTGGAATATCACACGAAACATTTGCAAATAAAGAACCATTTCCATCCAGTGAAACGAAGAGAACAAAATCGTCATTTCCCAATAAATATAGCCAAATATCGCAAAATGCCACTAAGACAAAGGCCATTTGCCACAGTAGGATAAGCCACTGTGGGTGTTTTTTCATATATAATAAATTACTTTATAAAAAACTGACAATGAACCTTTTGAAGATCCGTCCCTAAAAATAACCATCACTGGGACATTAGCCGATCATACAAAATCATATAAATAAGATATGATTACATACGAATTAGCCACCTATTTGCCAAAACTTAAAATATTTCCAAATTGCCATGAGATCATGTTGAAATATCCTCACTCCAATACTTCTGGCCAAAATGGGCTGATATACTGTATCTATATCTTAGGACATATCTTAGTAAATAATATCTGTTATTTTGTCTGACTCAAAACAGTATAAACACAATCACTGCATTAATCATCAGCAATTACAATACAGATCTATCTATCTATCTATCTATCTATCTATCTATCTATCTATCTATCTATCACCAAGCTTTGTAAAAGGGTGCCACCACCAAAATGTTCACTGACCTGGAAAGCATAGCAACAGTTACTATGCGTCTCTGCTTTGTAATGTCAGCAAAGATGATGAGAACACTAGGGTGGCAGGAGGTTCATAAAATCTTTATACAATACAGACCAAACTATGCTACAACAAAATATGCTGGTATGTTTTGTCTGTTTTCCATTGATGCACAGGATAAACAAAAGCTACAGCTTCAGAACAACTTAATCTCCACAGCTGGCTATCAATTTTACACCTACTGTACAAAGTGAGATGCTACTTTCTTTAATTTGTCCAACTCCACTTGGTCTCTTTCATCTGACATTCACTGGTGTCTATTGTCCAGTCTCTAAGTGCTGAGATGCAGGGCACATGTGCTTTTGAAATGGCTATTGCAGCTTAATGAATGTCGGAGAAATCCCATTAAGGTCCATCAGTTGCACAAATTATGTTTACAAAGGAGGATTGAGCAGCTGGTGGTAATTTTTCTCCCGAGAAGTGAACCACCATTGCTGGAAGAATGAAGGGATTTGAAAACCATGCGCAGCGATTGAATAAACATATTTTTATGCGTCAAATCATACAATAATCTTTTGACAACAATGTTGGATGTATAGCTTAAACAAAGTTTGCCAAGACCACTGGATGGTCTTAAAAAATGATTTGACAGAATTTGTTGACTGAAAGGCTTCATGTGGTTTAATGACGAGGGGTGCGTGGGCTCTGACACTGTTCAATTGTTCCATAAATGCTAAATGAGATAAACAGAAAACCAATTGATTTGTCCACAGTGAAAACATGTCAGTGGGAATTCTGAGGTAAAAGCGCTTGGTTTATCGACAAACTCTTGCTGTACTAAACTAATCCCCCTATGCCTTTGGCAACATACTGTGCTGTTATTGACATGCTAATGTTCGGTGTTAAAGACAGCGAGTGTTTGAGTTAGCATGGGGATTCCCTGTGCACCCCGTGCTGGTCCGATGCTTTTTACACCACTGCAGCCATTCTAAATGAGCTACAAAACCCGACTCTGACTAGAGGGAATTACAAAACAAGGACCCAGCACTACTTCTAGCAACAAAGAGAATGGCTGATTTTCTTTTTCTCCCACCACAGTCTATCTAGAGTCTTTGCATTTAGGGAGAAAAAGCTTGTGAGGCTTGAAAATGCCCATTTGTTTCTTAGTCATCATCCCATCATGAGCCTACTGCGATACTCGTAGGTAATGAGTCTGGTGTGCCAACTATTTGCATAGCCAATTAAACCTCCCTGCCTTCAATAGGGGCACTTTAAGAGGATAATCAGGGCTGGATGGTAAGCTGAGACAGGAAGTATGACTCATTTTAGGCTATTGGGTGCCTGAGAGTCAAACAGTAGCTTGGTTTTTGGATTAAGACGTTAGCTGTGTTTTTTCACTGTTACCAGAGAGGGGTGGAGGGGTTGAACTATAAAAATCTTTTCTTTTTTTCAATAATGCAGAGGATGCAAGGACATTTTAGCATTCATAATCATATGAGTCAGTGTCAGAATCATCTAAACAATTGCACATAATCAGATTAATCAAGAGAAGTCAGAACGATCCAAATAATATGACCAAAATTAGTTCTTATTCAACACGCCAGACAGTATGTAGCACGAAATTGCGGACCTCATTCAATGTAGAGTCAATAAATGTACAAATGGCTTCATATCAGGTTAGATTATTCAGGTTATTACAGTCATTACGAGTGATGTTGGTCATTTGACCCATAGCCGCATCAGCAAATTATATAAGAGCTATTTCACTCTGGAGGGTTCTTAGTCCTGAGAGTGATGTGCCATATATATGGAACAGGTATTGACCTGTTAACTGCTTTTATAACATTGACTTTACTGATTTTCCCATCTCTCCTTTGCTGCTCTTAACCTGTGCTGCTGTAGATGAATATTCATGAACGGTAAACTGATTTCTTTTCTCAGTTGTATGTTCTGATGATATATAAGGGTGTTTCTTCCGCACTCCCAGGGGTTGTTTTTAGATATATATATATATATATTTTAATTTACAACATTTTTATTTTTATTACATAAAACACTACTTTTTAACATGCCTTCAACTTTATACATACATACATACATACATACACATA
>JAFVLL020005042.1:0-12513 GCA_021397915.2 Tor tambroides | reverse complement strand
TCCAGGAGCTGGTGGATTCACTCCGTAAAGTCCTCAATGCACCTGCAAATCCCGCACCTGCAAATCCCACACCAGCACCTCCTTCCAGTTCACCTTCAATACCAGTTCCTTCACTGACCTACACCGCCAGTCCCATGGTCAACCCGACGCCCTACTCTGGCTTGGAGGAGGAATGCAATGGATTCCTTCTGCAATGTTCGCTCGCCCTCGAGATGCAGCCTCATCGTTTTCCCACCGAAAGAGCTAAAATCTCTTATGTTCTAACTCTGTTATCAGGTCGAGCGCTCCAACGGGCAGAGTCATTATGGCAGCAAAATGGACCTGCAACTTGATCACTCAGTTAATTTATGAGCCATTTCTGTGAGGTGTTTGGACGACCAGCTGGAAACTCAACCATCAGCAAACAGCTCTATCACCTGCAGCAAGGCAAGGGCTCAATTCAAGATTACACGCTTTGATTTCAAACTCTCGCAGCATCAAGCGGATGGAATGAGCGCTCCCTGCTGACTACCTTTCGGCAGGGTTTGGAACCTTCTTTAAAGCTGCATCTCGCTGCATATGACAACTCTATGGGGCTCGAGCAGTTCATTCAACTTGCCATCAGAGTGTCTAATCGTATCCAGGGATATATGGGGCATGATTCGTGCTAAAAATTTCCTCTCCAGCCAGAGTCCCCCAGCTTTCCAGAACCTGAATCCGAACCCATGCAAGTGGACCATACTTGTCTTTCCTCGGCCGAACGTCAACATCGGCTGACCCAGGGCTCGTGCTTGTATTGCGGCCAGAATGGACATGTTCTTCAAACATGTCCTATCCGTCCTCCAAGACGTTCGGTGAGTATGGTTTCCCTATTCCTCCATGAATACAAAGCCACTCACCACTATGGTTCAACTTACTGTTCCTGGTCACTCTGTTACAGCTTATGCCCTCCTCGACTCTGGGTCAGCCGGCAACTTCATCTCTGAGGAACTCTGCAACCAACTCCTACTCAAGAAAAAGGTGAATGCCATTCAGTACAAATTTCAGTCTATTAGCGGCAGTCCTCTCGGCCGAGGAAAGGTCCGCTACTCAGTCGGACCCATTAAACTTCAAGTTGGACAATTGCATACTGAAGAAAATCATCTACTGGTTCTGGAAAATTCCACTGCTGGGGTTGTCTCAATCACCCGAATACTAATCAGCCACACCTGTCACGTAATTATCAGCACTCATATATAAGCAGGCACCCAGCACTCACTCATTGTCTGGTCTCCCTCGTGGATCACAGTCTGTGTTCCCTGACACTAACAATGTTCGGGAGGCAGACACACGCTGTCAGTTTAAATTTAGATTAAAGACCCATCTCTTTAACCTGGCTTACATATAATACAGTAATATGCTTCTAATATTCAAATCCGGATTGTTAGGCTGCATTAATTAGGTCAACCAGAACCGGGAACACATCCCATAACACCCGATGTACTTGTTACATCATAAGAAGAATGGCATCTATGCTAATATTAGTCTGTTTCTTTCTTATTCCGAGATCACCGTTGCCACCCGATCCAGTCCGTATCAAGATCAGATGGTCACTGCAGTCACCCGGATCCAGTCCGCATCCAGATCAGATGGTGGATCAGCACCTAGAGACGACCTCTACAGCCCTGAACATCAGCGGAGGTCTGGACACCTAGATGAACCCCAGAGACAGATACCCAGTGAGGACCTCGTCACCTAGACAGCTATCGGAACAAGACCATGGGAACTAAATGAGTCCTTTACAAAATCTGACTTTGCTGCAGTTGGAATTGAACTGCTGTTTCGTCTGGCCAGAGGAGAATTGGCCCCCCGACTGAGCCTGGTTTCTCCCAAGGTTTTTTTCTCCATTCTGTCACCGATGGAGTTTTGGTCCCTTGCCGCTGTCGCCTCTGGCTTGCTTAGTTGGAGATACTTATTTTCCAGCAATATTGTCTACATGATTGCACAGATACTATTTAAACTGAACTGAGCTGGACATCATTGAATTCAATAATGAAATGCCTTTAACTGAAAATTGAGTGTTTAATCTTGTCATTTTAAATTAGGGAAGGGAAAGGGAAGTGGTGTGTGGCCAAGTATGGTGACCCATACTCAGAATTTGTGCTCTGCATTTAACCCATCCAAGTGTATGCACACAGTAGTGAACACACACCCGGAGCAGTGGGCAGCCAATGCTGCGGCGCCCGGGGAGCAGTTTGGGGGTTTTGGTGCCTTGCTCAAGGGTCTCACCTCAGTCGTGGTCCCTGCCGGACCTGAGACTCGAACCCACGACCTTCGGGTTACAAGTCCAACTCTCTATCCATTAGGCCACGGCTGCCCCATTATTGATACTATTTTCCTATTCTGATATTGAAAAGTTGCTTTGACACAATCTGTATTGTTAAAAGCGCTATATAAATAAAGGTGACTTGACTTGACTACTGCATTCGCGACTGAATCTCCCGTTATTTCCCACAGATGGTAATAAAAAGTGGTTAAATAACTGTCAGCAAGGAGTGCCAAAAAAAAAAATAAATAAATAAGAGCAAAACATTTGCATTAAACATTCAACAGGAAAGCACTGTTATTTTACAGGTATTTTCTGAATTATTATGGTCAAACACTTTCACTGTAAAAATAAATAAATAATAATTTTAAAAAACTGTCAAATAACTGTCAGCAACAGAACAATAAACACTAACAGATCTTTCAAGATCTCAGCATCTTCACTTATTACTAAGCAGTTTGACTCCATTTCATCCAGAATTTATTGTTGATAATTAACAGAGGTTTAGGTGTCAATGTTTTATTAACACTTAAAATAATAAAGTTTTTGGCTATTTTAACTCTGTTTCTAAAGCATGTTTGTTATGGCAACAAATGCAAGAGAAAATGTGATCAGATGTTGTTGGCTACTTTGAGTATGGTAGCTGTTAATTATACATTATTTACAACACCTTTGTGACATTACAGCATTTCTCTTGCATTTTTGCAATAATTAACATTCTTCAGAAACACACAGCTACAGCAGCCAGAATGTCAAGAGTCAAAAGCCCAACTAAAACAAACACTGATCTCTGTCATAGTGATTTCAAACTTGACTATTTTCAATGAAACTTCATCATCTAAGGTCTCATCCACACAAAGCCAGAGGTTTCCCTATCTGATCTTTTTTTTCCCCTCATTCTTCCATAAACACAGCGTTGTCTCAAGAAATATCTGCGTACACACAAAACCACTGAAATCGACTCGAAACAATGTAGTACACATGTCAGACCAGTATGTGGTACTGTCATTCTGCCACAGAGATACACTAAAAATGGAGAAAAAGACGTGGAGCATGTGCATAAATGTTGCACGCTGTATACAAACCCAACACAACAATAAGAAAAGCTAGAAAAGTTAATAAAGCTCAGTAGCTTTTTTCACAAAATATATGGATTGGCTGTACACAAGAAAACGCAAAGGTGTCGTTTTCAGATTTATCCACTCTGGGACCTGGTTTCAAAAAATAGTGGTTTCACGAAATTCCGATACGATACAAAATTTTTACGTATACAGTAGGGGTTGAAC
Source organism: Tor tambroides (assembly GCA_021397915.2). NCBI lineage: Eukaryota > Metazoa > Chordata > Actinopteri > Cypriniformes > Cyprinidae > Tor > Tor tambroides. The sequence continues at coordinate 8,943 of JAFVLL020005042.1, read as the reverse complement.
GACTTCTGATTTTTCAAAGTCGACTTTTATGTGATGAAAGTCGAGTCGAAGTCGACTAGTCACTGATGACGTCAATAATGAACAAATAAGTCTGGAGCTGTGACAAACACCTTGTGCACAGCTATGGCATATGACACAGTGCTGCCCACAATGAATGTAAATGTGGAAGTCCTTCAAAGATTTCTTATCCTGTTGCGCCATCTATAGGACCAGCGTCTAGTCGATGTCAAGCTTAAAGCGTCATGGCAGAGCACTGAAGTCGACTAATCGATTAGTCGGTGCAACCCTAGTATACAGCTAAACGTGTCTCTGTGTGGATGGGGCCTAAACCTCTGTTTCAGAAGTTCGCCTGCCCATTCAGCCCTGTCAGATAATAGTAAACAAACTTGGCTTGCTGTCCATGAATGAGGCTCGAAACCGAGGCTCGGCTCGAGCTCTGAATAAGAACCTCCCCTCTGATGGTAAGGTGTGGAGAAAAGAGAGAAGAATTTAGAGGAAGAGAAGGGGTGGTGGAGCGATGCCGGAAGAATTGTCACTGGAACGGACTAATGACTTCTGCTTATATATGGTCGTAATGGTGATTGACAGGACTGGATGATTAGGCTCCTCCCGAACCTGCACTGGGAGCTTCATTTCACGAGTTTGCCTTCCCATTCAGCCCTGCCAGATAATAGTAAACGAACTTGGCTTGGTGCCCGCGAAGTTGAAGGGCGGAAAAGGGGGATCCCTGCTATTTCCACGAAACTGAGAGCGAGTAGAATTTATTGATTAACGAAGAAATGGTCATGGATTATTGGATGAGAGATTGAGGAGCTTGCCTGATTTGGAATAGGTTTGATCTGATATACGAAAGGAAGGCATTCGAGGACCATTGGCCTAAGGCAGCGGTGCCTGATCCTGTTCCTGGAGATCTACATACCTGCAAAGTTCAGTTCCAACCCTGATCAAACACACCTGTCTGTAATTATCAAGTGCACCTTCAGATCCTAATTAGTTGGTTCAGCTGTGTTTGATCAGGTTTGGAGCTGAACTTTGCAGGAAGGTAGATCTCCAGGAACAGGATTGGGAATCCCTGGCCTAAGGTCTTAATTTGGATTTCAGGGAGACTGTTTTGAGCAGCTGAAGTTGCAGCACCTAAGCAGAAGGAATGACTGAAATAATGGTTTGCTGGAATGGGCTCCTGTAGGAGAAGAGTGAGAAATAATTTTTAATAGTTAATCCTAAGCAGTGATATGATGAACCTAGGACAAGGTTTTTTTTAATTCAGAAACTTGGTTGTTTAGTGAAATGTAATGTTCACTGGTTTTCTTAAGGAAAGTTATAAGCAGTTTTATGTAAGAGACTCTACAGGTTGGCTAAGATTACGGTTCAGAAATCTCTGGCTTGGAAAAAGTTAACACTTGATGTTAGCTTACCTCATACAGAACCACACAGAAGAGGAATAAGCAGATATAGAGGATTTTGTAGACTGCTACTTTGTCAGAGAAACTGACAAAGAAGAACATGAAGCAGCAGCAGAAGATCCAGTACTTCACCAAAATGCCTTTAACTAATGCTCCCAACATAATCATCATTTGAGAGGTATAACTGATGTCACCTATAATAGAAACATAGACATTTTACATTATATTACTTATTTTGTAATTAAGATAAGGTGTTATATTTTCAAACAAACATAAAGGACATAGATAAGACTGTGTCCTCAACAATCGCTAAACCTTCCGGAAAGCAACATAAACTAGCCAAAAAATGAACTAACTTAGACCATTATAAACCAACAATGACCAGCAAACTAGCTTGAGCTTCTTTTTTTCGTTTCTTTTTTCAAATACATGTGTGTATTAAAAATACTTGGTTGATTTGTCTAAGCTGATATATTCAACTTCGAGGGGTTTACGATTGTGAAAGTGGGGGTCTAGAATAGAAGCCAAATAAGGACTGGTCTAGGAAGGATGCAGCCTTCCATTTCCATTTGAGAAGCACATAGTGGTATTGTGGGTACTTTAGGACTAGTGTTGGGAAATGCTCTTAAAATGTGTCTTGGAGTCAACATCATCAGCTCCATATCCTCACGCTCTGCCTGCTCGTTCCCAATTACCTGAGTACTGATCCCTCACACCTGGTACTCCTCATTAGCACTCCCTATATCAGTTGGTTCATCACAATCCCTCATTGTCTGGTCTCGTCGTTCTATCAAGAACTGCTGCCTGATCTGCCCTACTCTCTGCCAGCTCATCAGTCCATCTGCCTGTCCTGCCTCATGTTGCCCATCTGTATTCCGCTATCTTCATTGATCTGTGCCTCCACACCTGCCTAATAAATCCTCTGTTGTTGTTATCTTGTCTCTGTCCACTTCTGTTGGGTGACAGACGACCAGACCAACAATGCAATGCAAGGAAGGCGACACCGATACTACTCACCCCCCTCCCGATCCCTTCACAGAATTGATTCAAGCCCTCCTCAAGCACTTCAGCCCCCAGTCACTGTTACTCGACTATCTGCCTCTGCCAGTCCCATGGCCTGGTCTACTGTTTACTCAGGTGAAGCGAAAGAGTGCAGTGGTTTCCTACTACAATGCTTGCTGTTTTTTGAAACTGCTCTCATCACCGCAACAATGGGGTGAGCGTTGCCGTGACAACGTGCTTAAAACCAATCAAGAGGATCTGTACTCAGTCAACCCATCCAGTCAAAATCCAGTTTACCAAGGCTTATGCTCCACCACCATTGAGAGTCCTGCCACCTCCGTCCAGCAAGTGATTCCCCAGGAATATAGAGCTTTCTAGGAGGGTTTCAGTAACAGTTGGCTACCAAACTTCCTCCACACCTGCCAGGGGACTGTGCCATCGACCTGCTGTTTGGGGCCATCCTTCTACAATGCAAAATCTACCCTCTGTCCATCCTGGAGCAAAAGATCATGGAGGAGTATGTTGAGAAGTTTCTTAAGCAAGGTTTCATTCATCCATCTACCTCCCCTGCCACATCCAGCTTCTTCTTCGTGGGAAAAAAAAGGATGGAGGCTTGTACCCCTGCATTGATTACAGAGCCCTCAACATTCAGACAGTGAAATTCAAGTACTCTTTTCCTAAGGTCCCAGTCAACCTAGAACAACTCCAGGGAGCTCACATCTTCTCGAAGATGGACCTGCAGAGTGCCTATAACCTTGTTTGTGTCCAGAAAGGCGACGAATGGAAGGCGCCATTCATCACTCCAGCTGGCCACTATGAATATTTGGTTATGCCATATGGACTCTTCAACTCTCCGTCCATCTTCCAGGGATTCATGAATGAGGTGTTCCGGGAAATCCTCTACTGCTTTATCATTGTCTACATCGACGACATCCTCATTTATTCCCAGAACATGGCCGAACAAGGCAAACACATTACACAGGTCCTCAGGAGACTTTGCCAACACCATCTCTACCTGAAGCTTGAGAAGTGAGTTCCATCAGTCCACTATCAACTTCTTCAGTAAAGGACATTTCGGTATTGATTGGAGGGAGCGAAACACTCCTTTGTGGTAATCACGGAATACTGAAACCTTGAATACCTCACAGAAGCCAAGAGACTGAATACCCATCAGGCTAGCTGGGCCTTCTTCTTCAACTGGTTTAACTTCTCTGTCACCTATTGTCCGGGCTCAAAAAATCAGAAAGCATATGCTCTATCTCATCTCTATCTCCCTGAACCAGAAAGCAGTCCACCTGAACCCATCCTCTCTCCAGCCATGATCGTGAGCACATTCCAGTGATCCCTTGACGACCGGATCGCCACCACGCAGAAGGAACCTGCTCCACTTGGAGGTCCAGAGCGGTTGACTTACGTGCCCAGCCAACTATGACTTCCCTTACTGGTGCATTCGTCTCTGGGCTCTGGACACCCAAGCAGCCAGCAAACCCTCTCGCTCATTCAAAACTGCTACTGATGGCCAAATATGATCCAAGATATCTCCCGATTTGTCCAAGAATGCTCAGTCTGTGCCATCTCAAAAGTCAAAAGTTCCCTGTCACCTCCTAGAAGGCAAGCTACAATCCCTGCCATTACCCAACCGACCCTGGTCCTATCTGGGGATGGACTCTATCACTGACCTTCCTCCATCTGACTCTAACACCTGTATCCTCATCATCATCAACCATTCTCTAAAGCATGCAAACTCAGACCACTAAAAGGACTACTCACTGCTTTTGAAACTGCTGAAACTCTGTTCCAACAAGTGTTCCACCACTTTGGAATCCCAGAGGACATTGTGTCAGATTGAGGCCCCTCAACTTATTTCCTGTGTTTGGCATGCCTTCTTCCAGCTCCTCAGTGTATCCATCAGTTTCACCTCTGGCTAACAGCCAGACTGAGTGGAAGATTCAGGAGATTGTGAGGTATCTGCAGTTGTACTGTCATAACCATCAAGACAGCTGGAGCCAATTCATCCCCTGGGCCAAGTATGAACAAAATTCCCTCCACCGGGCTCATGCCCTTTCAGTACATACTTGGTTAGCAGCTGCCCCTGTTTTCCTGGTCAGGAGAGCCTTCCAGTGTTCCAGCTATCCACCACTGATTCCAAGAGAGCGAGAGGGTATGGGACTCAGCACACATCCATCTCAAAAGAGCAGTTCAAAGACAAAAGAGCAAAAGAACATCATCTTTGGCTGTCCTGCAAGAAGCTGAGTCACCGCTATATCGGTCTCTTTATCATCCATAGGCAGATCAGTGAGATCACATATAGACTCAACCTCCCAGTTCACTTTTGCATCTCACCTTTCTTTCATGTCTCCCTCCTCAAGCTCTTCACTAACCATCTGATTCCTTCTCTCCCAGGATCTGGTGATGAGGACGTGCCTCCTCCTCCTGTGGACCCAGTTGAGGTAAACATCTATTGAATTCACATCATCTTGGACTCCTGGCAACGGGGCGCCTCTCAACTGAGAGGGATTCTGTCCAGAAGAACGATCCTGGGTCACAGAAGATGATATCCTGGACCCCTCTTTGCTATCAGACTTCCACACCTCTTATCCAGATTGTCCAGCCCCGAGAGGAAGGGGCCGCCCCGTTGTCGTCCACCGCAGTCATCTGGAGCTGCCCGTGGAGGAGGGGGTACTGTCATGGAGTCAATATCGTCAGCTCCAGATCCTCATTCCCTGCCTGCCTGTTCCCAATGACTTGAGTACTGATGCCTCTCACCTGGCGCTCCTCATTAGCGCTCCCTATATGACTTGTTTCATCACAATCCCTCACTATCTGTGGCCTGTAGCACAAAGCCGGTTTCAGTTTTTACCCAAGTAAATTTTTGTTTAGTTTGAGCAAACTCTGGGCTCAAGAAGGTGGGTTGGTTTTGAGAGGGTTTCATCGGCATGGAAACACAGCTACCCTGCTCCGGAACAGGTTTTATTCTGGGTTAGATTGCAAACCCAAACTGGACCAGTCAGCTGTGAGTAAAGTGACATATATCAGATGCAATTAAGCTACTCTCCCATATCGCTCACTTCAAATTAAAGCAGTTTAGAGAAGAATTTCAGAGACAAAATTGCCTTTTGCTGCTAATTATTTATTATACTAATATCATATGAATTAAAATTTATTCAATTATATAAAATATTTTAACAAGTATTTTATGAGATGGCAATTAATATTAAATTTGCATTTGAAATAATTTAAATATATACATTGCCTATAAATCAGTGGTGAGCAGGGACTTTTATAATCGGGTATGCTGAGTGCTAAGGTTAAGAACCACCACCACCCCCTCCAAATCAGCTTTTAGGACACACTCAAAGGGTATGAGGAGTATTCGCAGCTTATATGGACAGAACGCCACTGCTATAAATAAGTTTCAATATATCAAGCTTTTAAAATGACTAAACATGTATTTTTCTTTTGAGCTCTTTGTGAAAGTATATAAATTATTAATTTTATCTGATCCTTTAGCATAGTCAGATATTTTCTTTCTGCTGCCTTCTCAAATGTTTGCTGCAGCAGCATTGTTTATTTCTGCCTTGTAAATGCATTTAAATTAATGATATTTTTAATAATGACATCTATTAATTTTTAACAGAGAAGTGAATTGCGCCAACACTCATGAGAAGTGAATCAAACTGATGCTCTCCATTTTACGTGTGATTGGCTGTTTGCTGCACGGGTCACACTTTCAGGTGCACATGCCCCAGAGTTAATCACAAACTCTGGATCAACCCTGAGTTGACAGAATATTTATATCAAGTTTTGTGAACCCGCTGAACCTGATATAAAGCAGGTTTTGTAACTGAAGCAGGATTTTTAAACTCTAAACCTACTCTGAAACTCTGAGTTTGTTCATCTCGCTTCCTGCTACAGGTCACTGGTCTCGTCTCTCTATCAAGAACTGCTGCCTGACTCTGCCCTACTCTTAAGCCTCTCTGCCTGCCCATCAGTCCATCTGCCTGTCCTGCCTCATCCTGCCCGTCTGTATCCTGCTATCTTTATTTATCTGTGCCTGCATACCTGCCTAATAAATCCTCTGTTGTTGTTATCTCGTTTCTGTCCCCTTCTGTTGTGTGACAAGATGATGGCATGCTGCACTTTTTTGTCCTTTTTTTTTCTTTTTCTTCATATTGTTATATTGCTACTTATGATTTAAAAATGTATTTTTGTGTTGTTTTTGTAAGAAGCAATAAGTGGTCAGTACATAAACATTTGAAACATACTTTGTAACAAATGCTGCCCCTTCCCCTCCCAAAAAAGTATTTTCTCTATATCATGCACAGATTGAATAAACTATTTTTAAATAAAAAAAAAAGATATGCCTACATGATTGTACTTTAATTTCCATTAAATGATCTGCTGTCTGCAGCTCCTCTTCATTTTTTTCTTTCAGCTGTTGTCTAAGTAAAATCCAGAAACTAAATGTGTAAGAAACCTGCAAAGAATTAATCAGATTATAAAACACATGGGAAAGTTATACAATGGGCCATTAAATTTTTGATAACACTTTAGAATGCCATTCCGTCATTAACAAATAACTACACAGGAACAAATGAGTAATACAATATTAACAGTAACTACTTTTAACTATAACATAAAACTCTATTATTAAATTAGTAAGCAATAGCACTTAGCTGAATGGTTTATTCACTATTAGCTAATAAGTAACTACTATTTTTTTCATACCCTCCGGAGGACTATAATATACAGATCCATAATTAAGGCAATTAATGCATAATGTATACTTAATTCTAAAGTGAAGATCATGGTAACCCACTAGTAATGACTCAGAAGTTGCTAATAATGAATGAAGCCATTGTAAGATTAAGTCGTTGAAGTCATTTGAGGTTTTTGTAAGGTTTTGGATAGTAATGACTCCTTCTAAAGGAATTACCAGTTATTTAGAATAGTGTCATGGTAGCTCACTAGTAATGACTCAACAGTTAGCAAAGGAAGAATTATTTCTAAAACCTTACACAAACCTCAAAAGCTTTCAATTACTAGGATTTATCATGCTTTTTACTTTAGAATAAGTTTCCAAATAATTTGCAATTCCTTCTGAAGGATTTGGTAATATTTGAGTCATAACTAGTGGATTACCATGATCTTCATTTTAAAAATTGATTATACATTGTGCATTATTTGCATTAATTATAAACCTGCATATCAGTGGCGAGTTGTGACTTTTTTTAACTGGGTATGCTGATTTTTGAATTTTTGGCAATCGAGATCTGGCAGCAACAGCACATTTTACCGCTTGGGCAAGCGCTTCGCGGACAGCTTACCTCGCGCATGAAATCAGCCATATACCAGCAAAACACTGAGAACGCACTACAATCCTGACGAGTCATAGAAACAGAGCGGAGGCGCCAAAGCTGCAGAGAATCCGCTTGCCCGGAAGCTTCTGTAACTGACGTAGATTTACAGAAAATTACCTTGTTTTTCAAATAAATAATTTTACGTACTTATTCCCAACACTTTATTAAGCTTTAAGTTACATCTCAAATGACAAGGGATCAACTTACAATCATGTTTATATTAATTAGCCTGTGAACTCATTCTCTCAGATGGTCTGGGTATGCAGAACATTCGCAGCTTATATGGACGGAACGCCACTGCTGCATATAGTAGTTCTTAGTAGTCTTCTATATGAATAGTAATAGTAATCTATCTGCTATTACTGTGTTATTACTTACTAATTTGTTAGTATTAAAGTTTCTTGTTAGTTAACAGTATTTACTAGAATGTTAATACTGTGTCACTTATTCATTCTTGTGTATTCTAAAGTGTTACCAAAATAGGTATTAACAATACAATAACAAACAATATTAAAGACAAGTGAAAACCTACACTAATCAGCTGATGAGTTAATTAATCTGAGTTAAATAAGTTAGCGCTGGGGTGACAACAGCAACAGTTTGAAAAATCTGCACAACTGTGGATAAACTGAAATTCAAGACTATGCAAGTTTTCGAACATACCACCATGCCATACTGCATTTTCAAACACTGACTGCTTTGTCAAATAGTTACGTGCTTTTTGTAACCATAAATAAGTAGGGATGTAACAATGAACCGCGAACCAGCTGAAAATCGATTCAAATGTGAGACGATTCAAATCGATTGAGATGTCAAACAAATCGCGATACAACTGGAGTAGGAGTTTATATTAATCTATATCCGAGGGGAACTGACTGTCTTTAGAAAAGTTTACTTGGTATTTTCTTTTCATCTTGCCTCTGAACGATGCATATTAAAGTAGTGTTCAGCTCTGCTTTGTTTACAGTGGTAACCCAGCAAACACTATGGGCCTCATTTACGAAACGAACGTACGTACGACCGAAAATTGGGCGTACGGTCGTTTCTACGCAAAACTTGGAATTTATCAATATGGACGTGAGCGCCCAGCCAGCAATGACATGTGGGGCCCAGATGGGTTAACTACGGGTTCCATGGGAACTGTGTGGGCATGGGCTTTGGCTGGGTGAAATCAGCGG
>JAFVLL020005041.1:0-15547 GCA_021397915.2 Tor tambroides | reverse complement strand
TGTGGCCCTTGTCTGCAATCCAGACCTGGTCCACACTAGGACCGTAAGTCATTGCGGTATGTGGGCCAAGCGAAAGCTGATTCTGTGGGCCGGAGATGGGCCAGAGAAAAATTGCTATGTGGGCAACCTTTAAATGAACAGACTGCTCATGTGTATCAGGCTACAGTCCACACTGATGATTTCATGAGAAATCCAGACTCATAATAAACATGGCACTGACTTCTATTAAGCCCTTATCAAGGAGTGCACTTTGTGCTGTGAGTAAACCTGTGTAAAACTCCAGGCATGTTCTGTGTTATCTTGCGAGTATTCTTTCATAGCGCCCCCAATGAAGCCTTGCGTGGCATTAACTTTCACCCACCCATTACTGGCAGCTGACAGCCTGGCTCTCCGCCAACCCAGAATTAAGCCATTGCCAATGTGCGGCTGCTCATGTAGATGCTTGGACTCAGCCGGAAAGAAATGAAAGCACTGCACAGAGAATTCATTCAGGAATAAGAAACCTAAACGTTACAGATTTTTATTCAAAGCAGCTGGAAAAAGTGATGCATTTTATACATTTATTAAAAATGTAATCAAGATACATTTCAATGAAAACAATCCATTTGTCTGTGATCATGCATAATAGTGCATTGTAGTAAGGAACTGCTTACATAACAGACACTTTGAGTCTGATAATTGCTTACGTGCCACCGGTCAGGTTTGCTGCATGGATTTGCATCAGTAGATTCATTGTAAAAGGTCTGGTGTTGGGTTGAGTGAGCACTTGTAAAAAACAAAGAATTTCCTTAATAGAAGGGAACACTGTGCTAATGACACCTTAAAGGAATAGTTCACCCAAAAATGAAAATTTACTGAAATGTACTCACCCTCAGCCCCTCCAAGATGTAGATGAGTTTGTTTCTTCATCAGATTTGGAGAAATGTAGCATTCAATCACTTGCTCAGCAATGGATCCTCTGGAGTGAATGGGTACCGTCAGAATGAGAGTCCAAACAGCTGATAAAAACATCACAATAATCCACACCACTCCAGTCCATCAGTTAATGTCTTGTGAAGTGAAAAACTGTGTGTTTGTAAGAAACAAATATAGTATTAAGACGTTTTAACTTCAAACCATTGCTTCTAGCTAAAATATGAGTCCATAATCCATAATAACGCTTCCTCCAGTGAAAAAGTCCATCTCTAGTTGTCTCTCACATCAAAAGCCACCAACATATTCATTTAGAGCTGACTGCTTTCACTTATAAATAGTGATCTGTGCATATAAACTTGCTCTGTGCATATTTCTCTCATGATATTTAGCTGGAAGCAACAGGTTGAAGTTAAAAATGTCTTAATGATGGATTTGTTTCTTACAAACACAGCTTTTGGCTTCACAAGATATTAACTGATGGACTGAAGTTATATGGATTATTCGTGGATTATTGTGATGTTTTTATCAGCTGTTTGGGCTCTCATTCTGACGGCACCCATTCACCTCATTGTTCATTTTTGTCTACCACCCTCTAAAGTCAGTCAACCTGACAGCAGCATTGATTATACCAATATAAAAATGCACTTTCGCTCAGTGTAGTCTTGTGACATCTGTCAGTTATGCATGTTATGCATGATATTTTCCCAAAAACACAACAGCAATAAGATGTAAATAATTGCATGTCTTTTATGACACAATCATGCCGATGTGCTTTTCTGTTATTTTGTATGGCAAGCTTCTCCTCTGTATCTCCTGCCTCTATCCAGACATATTAGTCATTCCAAATGAATAATTGATGCTGTTGATGGCGCTCTAACTTACAATGCATCATCAAAGTCAGATGCCTCAATGAGTTTTCCTGGCGAGATTCATTGCCAAGTTCCTGTGGGCTTTTCACAATGACAATCAAGTCCTTTATTCCACTAACGTCAGTTCCCATTCACAAAGACAAAGCATATCACGCGGCCAGATCACGCTGCTAAACACACTGAGCCATTGACAGCAGTGTCATCTTCTACAGGTTATTGGATTATATTTACGTTTTACATTTCCATATTCAGTGCTTTGAGATTGTGATTCTTTTGGTTTAATTGTCAGTGATTTTTATTGATATAAATGAATATCATAAAATATACCAACGCTTCCATTCCACTGAAAATGTCTTTAGGTAAAGTGTTTCAAGTGATCCAGTTGGCCCATGTTTAATTCACCCAAGAGATAATTCACCCGAAAATTAAAATTCTGTCATCGTTTACTCACTCGCTTCCTTCTACTGAACACAAAGGAAGATATTTTGTAGAATGCGGACAGTCAAACAGTTCCTGGTCCCCACTGACCATAGCATTTTTATTTTTTTTTTCATACTAGCTATTAATTTAAATTTTTGCCTCAATAAACTTGTAATTTGCTTCTTATTAATAGTTAGTAGGTAGTTGTTAGGTTTAGGTATGGGGTAGCATTAAAGGATTTAAAAATATGGTCATGCATAATAAGACATTAATATCTGCTTTATAAGTACTAATAAATGCTGGTACTATGCATGCTAATAAACAAGTTTGATTTGGTCCCTAAATTAAAGTGTACTGTCTTGTTGCCAACATTCTTCAAAACATCTTAATTTGTGTTCAAAAGAAGTTTGGAACAACTTTGGAACAACTTGAGGCTGAGTAAATGAAAACTGAATTTTCATTTGGGTACTATCCCTTTAATTAAAAAGGTAATAATCTTGCTGTAACACTTTATTTTAAGGACTAATTCTCACTACTAACTAGCATGCATCTTACTAGCATATTGTCTGTTTATTAGTTCTTATAAAGCACATATTAATGCATTATTCTGCATGACCAAATTCTAGATCCCTTAACCTTTAAACACCATATCTAAACTTAACAACTAACTTAATAAGCAGCAAATTAGGGGTTTATTGTGGCAAAAATCATAGTTAATCATCAGTTAATAGTTAAGAATTGGTCTTTAAAATAAAGTTTGGCTTTCTAATAAAGATAAAGTAAAGCTGGCGATTTGTCTTCTGTGTGCATGGGAATAGGCTGCAGATGTGTGCTGTTGTTCAGCCTTTGGACCTGAGCTGGGGAGCGGCTCCTTCTTTATGACATGCTTCAGGTCTTCACTAGTGTTGACAGGGTCAGAGATGTTGTGCTTTGGGGAAAGAGCCGTAAAAGAATGTCCAATACCACTGTTGTAATACATTACGTATTATTAACATAAGGCATTTGTCATGTGATGCGTTTGTACTGCAGCCAACGCAAATACTTTTTTAACAAATCACTTACAATGTAACCAAGGGCCCTTTCCTCTCAACTTTGTCTTGCTGGGTTATAAAAGCCAATAACATCAATAACACATGCCTGTCCTCTTCTTTGTTCTTCCTTGCCTCAACAAAGGGAAAGGACCATAGGAAAGATCCCGCGGTGAAGCATCTGCTGGGAAAATATGTTTCTGTGTCCCAAAGAGGTCAGACTGAACGATACAGTTATGAATGGACACGAACACTGGAACCGTGTGCATCAGCATCCACTGTTTTTATGCCTTTTGGCTTTTTCCAACCCTGGCACATTTATTTCCATTCTTTCTTTGTTATATGAAGTTCACATTAAAACTTCCTTAGAAACTTTTCACCAAGCCTTCGTCATTGAATTTATTTTTGCTGTGTATATATAGATTTCATTGTCCAGACTCAGACTTTAAATCTTAAAATAAAATGGGTTATTGTAGTTAACTAAACCTAAACCTGAAACTAAAACCATAAAAACACTTTCATTACTTGAAATAAAACTTTGCATGCAATAAAATATACACTGCTCAAAAAAATTAAAGGAACACTTTGAAAACACATCAGATCTCAATGGGGAAAAATATCATGCTGGATATCTATACTGATATGGACTGGGTAATGTGTTAGGAATGAAAGGATGCCACATCGTTTGATGGAAATTAAAATTATCAACCTACAGAGGGCTGAATTCAAAGATACCCCGAAAATCAAAGTTAGTCCATAGCCAAAATGGCTAGTCCATTTTGCTGAAATTTCATTGCAGCAACTCAAAATGGTACTCAGTAGTTTGTATGGCCCCCACGTACTTGTATGCATGCCTGACAACATCGGGGCATGCTCCTAATGAGACGATGGATGGTGTCCTGGGGTATTTCCTCCCAGATCTGGACCAGGGCATCACTGAGCTCCTGGACAGTCTGAGGGGCAACCTGGCGGCGTCAGATGGAGTGAAACATAATGTCCCAGAGGTGTTCTATTGGATTTATGTCAGGCGAGCGTGGGGGCCATTCAATGGTATCAATTCCTTCATCCTCCAGGAACTGCCTGCATACTCTCGCCACATGAGGCCAGGCATTGTCGTGCACCAGGAGGAACCCAGGACCCACTGCACCAGTGTAGGGTCTGACATTGGGTCCAAGGATTTCATCCCGATTCCTAATGTCAGTCAGGGTGCCATTGTCTAGCCTGTAGAGGTCTGTGCGTCCCTCCATTGATATGCCTCCCCAGACCATCACTGACCCACCACCAAACCGGTCAGGCTGAACGATGTTACAGGCAGCATAACGTTCTCCACGGCTTCTCCAGACCCTTTCCTGTCTGTCACATGTGTTCAGGGTGAACCTGCTCTCATCTGTGAAAAGCACAGGGCACCAGTGGTGGACCTGCCAATTCTGGTGTTCAATGGCAAATGCCAGTCGAGCTCCACGGTGCTGGGCAGGGAGCACAGGGCCCACTAGAGGACATTGGGCCCTCAGGCCACCCTCATGAAGTCTGTTTCTGATTGTTTGGTCAAAGACATTCACACCAGTGGCCTGCTGGAGGTCATTTTGTAGGGCTCTGGCAGTGCTCGTCCTGTTTTTCCTTGCACAAAGGAACAGATACCGGTCCTGCTGATGGGTTAAGGACCTTCTATGGCCCTATCTAGCTCTCCTAGAGTAACTGCCTGTCTCCTGGAATCTCTTCCATGCTCTTGAGACTGTGCTGGGAGACACAGCAAACCTTCTGGCAATGGCACGTATTGATGTGCCATCCTGGAGGAGTTGGACTGACTGTGCAACCTCTGTAGGGTCCAGGTATCGCCTCATGCTACCAGTAGTGACAGTGACCCTAGCCAAATGCAAAACTAGTGAAAAACAGTCAGAAAAGATGAGTAGGGAAAAAAATGTCAGTGGCCTCTACCTGTAAAACCATTCCTGTTTTGGGGGTCGTCTCATTGTTGCCCATCTAGTGCTCCTGTTATTAATTTCATTAACACCAAAGCAGCTGAAACTGATTAACAACCCCCTCTGCTACTTTACTGACCAGATCAATATCCCAGAATTTTATTTGACTTGATGCTATACTCTGATTAAAAAGTGTTCCTTTAATTTTTTTGAGCAGTGTATATAAAAAACTGAAATGTATTTTATTCCAGCAACTTGACGTAATAAAATAACTAAAACTAAAGTTAATAAAAACTATATAGACTATTAAAGTAATAAAAATGACAAAATACTCAACAAAATTACTAAAAATGTAACTAAAACTGAAATAAAACCAGAAAATATAAAATCATTTAATTCAAAATATTCATAAAAACTATAAAAGTATCTCACTTCTACTAAAATAACACTGACACAAATCATGACCTGGCATAATTTCAGCCATGACCAAATATTTTACTCCCCTTTTTCCCAAATGTTAGTGTACTTGATAAAAGGGAAAATTACAGCAAGAAATAGAACAAGCATAGCGTTGTGGCATGCTAGATTCACACAGACAGGCATTGTTGCTATGTGAACAGTGATGCTGTTGTCTGAGGATTCTGAGCATGCTCAGACGCTCAGCGCTCAGAGTCTCACACGTACACATGCAGAGGAGTGCTTATATAAAAAAACAAAATGCATCTTCTGAGAGTTTTGTATTCAGTTTGAAATCTGCTTTTAATCTGTAATGAAACTGACATATTTGTGTATTGTGTAATTGTGTCTTATGTAGGAAGATCAAAACAGACTCGTCCATGATTGATCCCAGCTGGCAGAATAACGAACCCCTGTCAAAACCACGCAGGATGAGTTCTTCAAATACCATGAGAAAGACATGGGTGGACTCAGAGAGCTGACGTTCAATCACAGCAATCTGTCATTCATGCCAGACACCCAAAGTAAGAGACTACTGGCCTTCACAGCAGCTGAGAGCACAGAGCTCCAGAGATGGACACAACTGCTCTCGCTTTCAATTCATGAGTGCGAAGCTGAACTGCTCGCACCCCACAGCATGTTCTGCGTTCTTCTAGGAAAACTGATGACTGCATTTTGATAACACTAATTATGAATCACTACATAAACAACAAAATCAGTCAGTTATTTGGTTAATTGTGAAAATAAATTAACAACAACAACTGCTTAACAAAAAAATGAAACTTATAGTCTATTTAGTTAGTTAGTTATTACAGAGTATTACTATTCTGAGCACCAGTAGTATTTGTCTTCAAGCTTAACACTATGGCCTGGTTGCACAGACAGGGCTTAGACTAAACCAGGATTAGGCCATAGTTCAATTAGGACATTTAAGTAATTTTTATAAACATGCCTTAGACAAAAACATAACTGGTGTCCATCTTGAGACAAAACAAAGGCATTGGTATATTTTAAGATCAATCAGTGTAGGTTCTTTCAGTTGAAACAGCTCAGACTTATATTTTAGTCTGGGACTAGGCTTAAGCCTTGTCTGTAAAACCGGGGGTATAAGTGAATATTTTATGGCAAATGGCCAATTCATTTATTTTGCATTTTATCCAACATACTGGAGCCAAACCTGAGAATTGAGTCTTGAGGATCTCACACAGCATTCCTGCAGACTATGCTAATTGTGATTGTGCGTGCTTATGCACCCTATTGACGCACAACAAGAATTTATTAATTTACACACACGTTTAACTATAAAAGCTCAGGTTTACAAAGCGTTTGTGAATGGAAATTTTGAGAAAGGATCATTTTAAGTGCAGATTACTCTGAATTTAAATATGCCTTTTATGAAAGTTTCATGAATGTGATAAATTACTACAGGTGTGTGTGTGTGTGTGCGTGTGTGTGTGTGTGTGTGTGTGTGTGTGTATTTAAAGATTATGAATTTTAAAAAAAATCTGTCTTGCTTCAAAATTCTCAGTTTAAATCAATCTGTTACTTGCAGTTTCTTTATCAATATAGTGAAATTTAGTTGCAATACCTGAGTGAAAATTGTCAGTGTGCTCTGTGTATTTCTGTGAAGTTGTACATTTCTACTGTATCCATGAAGAGCAATGCTCTAGATGTAGTAAAAGGTCACACTTACATTGATCATGATTTGGTTATTTTATGACCAGTTGGAATGACAGACATTTGTGCTGATTGATCTTTATGTAGGATGACTGAAGACAGTGACACTGATTATCATGGTGTTTACCACCCTCTAGTGGCCACTTAATATTTTGAAATGGTCAAACACAACTTCAGGCCATATATATCTAATTACTATAGCAATATAGTATTTTACCAGAAATGTTGTTTGTGTTAACTTGTGTCATTTATTTTCATTTTGTGTTTTGTTCCAATGTTAAACATTTCTAGTATTCTTGAAATGAAATTTCCAGAAACTGTAGACAAATAAACAGCCTCTTTCTTCTACATATGGTATTCTATACCTGTGTGACGAGTGTGGTCATGTGCAAACATACAATAAAATAGTTTTATACAAACCAACATATCAAAATAACAAAGCAGACCAAATGAAATAAAAGTAATTTAATAAAAAGAAGTAAAAATGACTCCAAAAGCAAACACTGCATCTCTTGATTGGGATCAACCCTTTAAAAGGTAAGAGGAAATTAGAAAGTAGAAAGAAAGTAGCACATAATTAGGTCAATAAGCACAGACACATACACATCTAGGGTTTGTTTTACAATAATGACCAAAATAACTGCAGTTAGTTACATACACAAAGTCATTCTCACTGGACAAATTCATTCAACTGTTTTAACCCTGGTAAGCCTGACATATGAAATAACGGTAAAAAAAAAAAAAAAAATCTATTATTTATTTATTATACAGGACAGTTTAATGAACCTTTAGACCAAATACAGAGGAAAAAATATGGAGGTCAAAGAAAGAAAAAAAACAACAAATTTTATTGATGCTGATTCTTTCCAAGCCCACTGTAGTACTAAAAAGAGCAGTTACTGTATGTACATCATAGCATTTCAGTAAAGATTTGTCATGGCAAACAGGTATGCCACACATATCTGAAGCCCAATGTTAACAATGTCCCACTTTCTAAACACCAATAAGCCAAAGATCATCCCAGCAGTGGTTCCTATTGTTCCTCCCCATGAGGACGATTTCACTGCTACGGCTGCAGCTCCTCCCATGGACACACCAGCAGCTCCAGCCGCCCCCAGCAAAGCCCCCGCCTTACCACCAACTCCCAGCATCT
This sequence comes from Tor tambroides, assembly GCA_021397915.2. Taxonomy (NCBI): domain Eukaryota; kingdom Metazoa; phylum Chordata; class Actinopteri; order Cypriniformes; family Cyprinidae; genus Tor; species Tor tambroides. Next base: position 7,110 of record JAFVLL020005041.1, on the reverse strand, counting down.
GCGATGACACTTCAACTATCGACAAAACAACCGCAGCGGTTACAGACGCCCCCAAAATCACCTTTCCTCCTGCCTCTCGTGCCACTGGACCGCTGACTGTGGCCCCTAAACCAACCTGACAGACTTCTGACACGAAGAATCCTGCAGAAATTGCCTGTACGGAGGATGCGTGAGTCATACGGATGCTGATATTCTCCTTGCTTATGTCTTGCCCTGCCAAGCGCATTTTGACAGACATGCCTGCCACCTCCTGTCCGGCATGAACAGTCAGTACGGAAATGGCAAATGTGGCAAACATTCCCATGCATCCCATAAGCATCCAAAAGTTCAAACTCCAAGAACTCATGAGCCAAAACGACATGCATAACACCACGACTAACAGGATAACAAAAACAAATCTGTAATCTCCAAACCCAAAGATGCCAAAGCCAGCGGTCACAAAAGCAGTCACAGTCATCGGAATGCCAGAAAATGCAAGAAAGTCCATGTATTTGGCCACTGCCTTCAGCAGGCGTTGTCGAGAAGTCCTCTTCTGCATTTCCAACTCAACGGCCTTCCTTTGCTGTCTCTTTATTTCTTCTCTTTCTCGTCGTTGGGCTTCCCAAGCAGCCAGACCATCCTCTTCTGGTTTCTTCATCTCACAGGCCTTAATCCGCTTTTCCAATTCCAATGCAACCCGCTGTCTTAGATCTACTTCCAAAGCAAGTAGTCTTGCTTGTTCCCTCTTAGTAGCATCAGTGATTGATCCACAGAATCCCCGCTCCTTGCATGTATACTTGACAAAGAAGTGCATCAATAGTTTCAAAACTGTAAAAATCCCCAAAGCCCAGAGCAGGCTGACCATCCCGTAGCTCATGCTCAGTTTTTCAATGATGGCCCCTAGTGCTGCACCGCTTGAAGTCATGGTGAAAACCGCGGCCAATCCTGCTGCCACCCATCCTTCAGTCTTCCTCAATCTCAATAGACACAAGGCCACAGAAGCGGCTACGGTGACCCCCGTTACCACCAATGTGATTGATGTGATGAGTGCAGTAGTTCCTAGAAGCGCACCCAGTCCCAGAGCCCCAAGGCTCTTAACACCAGACATAACGGGTTTCAGTTGGGCTCCTGAGATGATCTGCTGCATAATTTGATTCACCGGTACCTCCGTGGCTCCCAGAGTACCTCCAGCCACTGCTCCAAGCACAAAGCCCTTGGCAGACTCCATCACTGGGCTCGTGGTCTCTGGAAAAATGTTAAGAAACATTTGTCAAATTGTGTTGCATCAGCTTTTAACATCAACCTAGCCAACATCTCACGGTGGGGGCCAATGTAGGCACATTATGGGTTTGTCCATTGGTTCTGTCCATGGGTTAATTCAGAACTCAGCTGACATGGAACCCATGGACATACTTCAAACCCATATTGTCCCACCATGAAATGGTGGCTGGGAAGTCAATAACAGACAACAATAATGTCAACTTTTTACCACAGGACTAGTACTAAATCAAAAGTGTGTAATTTCTGTTTCACTACTGTCATTAAATTGAACTGCTAAAATGTTGTCCAACAGGGTGAACAATCCTTTCTTCTAAACAGACTATTTTTATTTTACTTTTTGTCCTTTTTCACACTTAGTTGCACCCCTTAAAGCTGCAATGAAACAGAAGCAGCAACCGTTTTTTTGTTGTTGTTGTTTTTTTCAATCTTTGAACTACGATCACAAGTTTTGTCATTACCAACATAGTTCCACGGTTCAGGTGTTTCTCAAACATTCACAAACAGCATTGCAAAATGACATGGTTGGAACTACAACTCTCGACCTGGGGTTAGAAGTAGACTGTAGTTTTTGTTAGTATGACATGTGGACCTAAATATATATTTTAGTGTGCAATCATCAGTCAGCTCAGATTCTGAAGAGTGTGCCTGTGCAAAAATGAGTATGACGTACTGCAAGAGTGAAACTGCAATTAATCTAACATCAAATAAAGCAAAATGACAGGGGGAAAAGACACTGAAGTAGTCATCAGTTGATGTTTGTTACAGCAGCATTTTGGAGATCTCGAATCAATTAGCAGAGGTTATTACTCCACCACCTGTGTGTGAAGTCATCAACAAGTCCTATATTGTTAAACCAACATGTTTCAGACAATAGGGGTGTGACCATGTTACTAGTTTTAGGAAACAGTCATGACTAGTTGGTTAGTTTCTCATCATACTATGGTAGTTAATCCATGAGTTACATTGTTGTACAGAAAATGCACTCCTGCTTGTAGACAATTATAAGAAAGGGGCGGGGTTTAAGTTACCTAAAAACAGGAGATATGTCACCAGACACGGTCCCACTTTATATTAGGTGGCCTTAACTACTATGTACTTACATCAAAAAAGAAGTACAGTGTACTTATTGTGTTTATATTGTTTTGCAAATTACTTTTGCTGCTATTGAGGTGGGATACGGGTAAGGTTAGTGACAGGTTTGGTGGTATGGGTAGGTTTAAGGGTGGGTTAAGGTGTAACAGATGGGTCAACAGTGTAATTATACATAAATGATATTACAGAAATTAACTGATCAGCAACAGAAACCTTTCTTAAAACATCAAGCTACAACATCAGGTTTTGGTACATGTGCTATTAAAACAACTCAAACAGATAGTAATGGGAGACAGGCCATTAGAAATTAGATCAATAGAGCTATTATTAAATTATTTGGCTAATTTACAAGGTCATAGTTAAGATCATCCAACAACCTTGTAGGGAAAAGGAGAGGAGGAAAACAAAACACTTTGACCATGCAGGCATATTTTAGCTCTTTCTCCACCAAACGCAGAATTTTCCAGGTTTCTGTGTTTTAGTGTTATACACTCGGGGGTGCTATTACACATCTCCTGAATGAGTCTGCAATGTGCCAATCAAAAACATAGATGAGGAAGATGAAGAAACAAGTGGTCTCATATGTAAACATATGCATATGAAAAAGAATGCAATCATTAACAATAAACAGCATATAAATGTAAACTGCCTAATGTTACCGAGTGAAATGCGGATCCAGGAAGTGGTGAAGGACTGTGCAAGCTTTAGGAGTGATGGAAGCCATCTACTGCATCTTTGCTTTGATAATAGTACTGAATATGATCCAGAAGCAGCATGAGCACCTTTTGCTCAAAGTGTTGCTTTTTTATGACACTTACCTACATTCAAGTGTTGATAAAAAAGAATGCTTGGAGCTAGAATAAAATGGATTTATAGATTTGAAAGTAGAGGGTCTGTTCTTTATTTTGATGTATTGCATGTTCAAATATTCATACAACAAAATATTCTGGGGGGCCATTCAATTTTAGTGAAAATGATCAAAAATGCTGGCGGTGCCTGGCAACTTTTTTCAAAAACACTGGCGGGCAAAGAGTTAATGGTTACATTAACCGCAGTTACAACCAGATCTATACAGATGCATAGAATCTAGCCATTTAGACAGCAGCCCAGACATTTTGCTAGAAATACAATAAACTGTAAGGTCTGTTTTTGGTTTTGGTTCTTGTTTTATGTTCTTGTTTTCATGTCTTTTATTTTGAAGTTCTGTTATGGTTCCTGTTTGTGTCATGCTTCCCTTGCCCTCATGTATTCCTGCTATTGGTTCCCTTGTTCTATGTGTCATGTTCTGATTGGTTGTCATAGTCATGTGTCTTGTTTCCCATTGAAAAAATATAAATTGAGAGTCAATTCTAAAGCAATCGTCATATAATGACATATTATAAATACAACTTATCCACCACCTGGTAAGAACATCACTAAACATAAATTACAATTAATTTAACATACTTTGTTTATTTAAACACATTTGGAGGTTTTTATTTAATTAAAAAATATTCCCACAAAAATATTAATTGCATTTAAATTCTCATTGATTTTATTTGCACTCAATCTTGTGCATATTACACAGCTAATGGCGCTATCAAAACAGAACGAATAATGAATAAACCTTTTTTGAGAAAATGCAACTTTTCTATCTCAATATGCTTCCTCAGATTTGATGGTGAACTTTTGAACCCAGACATTTACCTGATGAAAGTCATAACTGAAGTAGAACTGTGTGTGTGCTTGATGCGTGAAAACAATGATCATTGGTTCTCATGTCAAGCACGAACGTTTGAGCTTCCGTTTCCCATATTTAATGTGTATAAGATAAAATAAAAATGTAATGTACTTTTTAAGTTGAAATAAAATTGTAAGGAGTAAAAAGTACTGTTTTTTCTTCAGAAATGTAATCAAGTAAAAGTACAAGTAGTCAGTTTAAATTGTACTTGAATAAAGTAAAAATCCCCCAAAATAATACTTAAGTACAGTAATCAAGTAAAATTACTTAAGTATTTTACACCTTTGAAAATAACCCCCTTCGAAAGTTTGGGAACCCTTGGTTCTTAATACTGTGTGTGGTTACCAGGATGATCTACTTTTTTTTTTTTTTTTGGTGATGGTTGTTCATAAGTCCCTTGTTTGTTCTGAACAGTTAAACTGAGCACTGCTCTTCAGAAAATGCCTCCTTGTCCTACAGATTCTTCAGTTTTCCAGCATCTTTTGCATATTTGAACCCTTTCCAGCAGTGACTGTGTGATTTTGAGATCCATCTTTTCACACTGAGCACAATTGAGGGACTCAAACACAACTGTTAAAAAAGGTTCAAACATTCACTGATGCTCCAGAAGGAAACACAATGCATTAAGAGCCGGGGGGTGAAAACTTTTGAACAGGATGAAGATGCTCAAATTTTTCTTATTTTGTTGAAATATCTTCTTTTCTTTTTTTTTTTAATTTAACAATGCCCTTCGGAAGCAACAGAAGATACTTGCATGTTTCCCGGAAGACAAATTAAGTACAATTTACCTTCATCTTCAAATTCTAAAAGTTTTACCCCTCGGCTCTTAATGCATCGAGTTTCCTTGCTGGAAAACTGAAGAATCTGCAGGACATGGAGGATTTTTCTGAAGAACAGAGCTCAGTTTAGCTGTTCAGAACAAACAGGGGACTCATGAACAACCATCACAAAACAAAAAAATAAAATAAAAACAGTCGTAGATCATCCAGGTAAAAACACACAGTATTAAGAACCAAGGGTTCCTAAACTTTTGAGAGGTTTTTTTTTTTTTTTAAATAATGTCAGCTATTTTTTTTTTGTCTTGTGGACTATATGTAAACATGTTTTATGTAAAATACATAAAAGGACAGTACTACTCAGGACACTACTAAATAAAAAACAACATGCATTTTGTATGATCTCTCTTATTTTGCTAAAATTATTCACATTTTCACAGATTCTGCAAGGGGTTCCCAAACTTTCGCATGCCACTGTAGCATCCAATTATGACTTTAAATATACACTGTAAATGATTTTAATGCATACTGTTTTACTACAATACAATGAGGTGCAAATAGAATTTGCCATTACTAGTAATTAAAGCACTTAAGCACAAAGTATACAGTACTTCGGCTGTCTGCGTACAACAGCTCAGGCACGAGATGAATGCGCAAGCCCTTTGAAAGCTGTGAGGACACGGCTGTGTGCATATAAAAACTAAAACATATATATATATATATATATATATATATCACATAAAATTCAAAACACTTTATGGTAGTGTAGAAATGGATATTATATGACTAATCCATCAAGTTACATTGGAAAAGCTTAATCTTACCGTCAGATGATATGGTATCAACAGAAGTAGGTCTTCCTCAGCAAACAGGTAAAAGGGATTCTTAATTCAGCCCCACCCTCCTGACTCACTTCACTCTAGGGGGAAAAAAAAGAGAAAAACTTTCACATCCGGGGAAAAAAAAGAAAAAAGGATTATTTATTATTATTATTATTATTATTATTAGAGATTATTTCACAGTGGTTCTTTGTGGGCACTAATAACAAACAAGGTCTTTTTGACCTTTTTATGAGCCTCAGATAACTAATTGCAATGCCCATGTAGGCTCCGGTACAGACGATGTTCTGCACATTAGTATGTTAGGAGAGAGCTCTATGAACTGAGCTGCGCTCTGACAGGTCCATGTTCGCTTGTCCCAACAAGCTGATGATCAGAATCAGTACGTTACAGGGAGACATACATAGCCTATTAATCTAAGGCAGGGGTGGGCAAACTTTTTGACTCGAGGGCCACATCAAGTTTTCCACATTAAGTGAGGGGCCGCATAATATGACAAATGAAGCTTTGATTTTTTTTTTTTTTAATTCTAAATTGACACTCACTTATTACTGTACTGTAGGCCTGTTTTAGTATGGGTTCTGTTTTCAAAACTGATGTGAGACAAGTGTGGTACTAATCAGCAAGAGGAGGTGCCAATAAAAGGTCTGTACACCATACTAATCAAGCAATACAACTATTTATTGTGGATACACAGCTGATATCAATAATAATGATAATGATCATAGGTAAATGCATAAAAGAATAATGAATAACACATTAAAGAAGAATAAGAATAAACCAGTGCATAATATAAGAATGCTCATGAGTAAATGGATAAAAGATAATAATCGTGAATGAATAATACACAAATTTGAGCATACACTAAAACTAAACCCCCAAGCCAAGTAATAGAACAATATACAACCTCAGAACCGTGCCATCATCTGCACTCTTTAAAAGACTGGGGAGCCCGTTTCAGTCGCAGTAGAAGACCAAGACTTGTCCGAGAACGCCTGGGGACGCACGCAAGAAACCCCCTTTTTGATACTTCAAAATTAGGTGCGGTTTAAGAACAACCCTCCAAGTGAGGGAGAAAGCAAACTGGCCAGGCTTGCTCCCCCTCCCAATTGGTTGCACTTCGTTTTAATTACAGAAAAAGATGAGTTATTATTTAACAATATCTCCAAGGTTTCGTAATCAATGTGGCGTCAGAATTCTGCACCTAGTACTTCTCAAGCGACAACAATATCCAACCTTATCTTGAAGGTCAGTGCAATAGACTCTCTGTACCTTCTCAAGAGACAGTGAAGTTATTTTGTACTAATTACAACCTTGGAAGTATCCTCTGTAGCAAATTTGCTTAAAAGGGAATTGTATATAAATAATTACAATTAACTATGATTAATTACAATTATTTATATCGCTGACAGTAATAACCGTC
>JAFVLL020005039.1:0-43794 GCA_021397915.2 Tor tambroides | reverse complement strand
AAGTAGTTTAAGTCTTTGGTTCTTTTAATTGTGATGATTTAGGCTCACATTTAACAAAAACCCACCAATTCACTATCTCAACAAATTAGAATACTCCATAAGACCAATAAAAAAAAACATTTTTAGTGAATTGTTGGCCTTCTGGAAAGTATGTTCATTTACTGTATATGTACTCAACACTTGGTAGGGGCTCCTGTATATATGTCAAAAGACGATCACAACTTAAATTTCATTCCGAATTTATGGCTGTATTCGTAATGGAATACTAGTGTTCTGCATACTGCGCAGTATGTACCGTACACTGCATACTTTTTAAGATGCCACATAGTACGTGATGAACGTTTGATTGCAGTATGATACATTGTACTAATATAATTTGTTTAGTGGCATTCGGGTAGAATCTTGAGGGGCTTTTGCACCAGAGGAACATTTTCATCATTCCTAGAACTATTGGCGGAAGTACCCGCTTTTTGGCATGTTCACATCACAGGAACTAGGAATGGTTGCAGTTCGAAGAACTCCGTTTGGGGCAACTAAATTAGCTCGTACTTCAGAGTAGGGTCTAAAACAGTTCTATAAGAACTACCAGTGACATAAGTGTACGATGACTGGCCAAACGCATACGAAACACCGACTACCCGGCATTTTTAAAAAGCAATTTAAAAATATTTACTCCACAAACATGGAAAATAGCGATAATGGCATTTAGCTGTTGTCTGCAGCGTTGTGCTCTTTTAATCGTGTAAATTGTGCATTTACATTCCATCTCCGTTATCACGAAACCCAGTCAACAAAAACAGCTCTGATCTCGGCGTTCTCCATTCATCGGTTGTTGATGTTTGAAAATGTCGCAAATAAAGACGTCACTGTCGGCCGCTTCAGAGTTCCCACTGCCGGTGCGAATGCAACCAGGAAAATGGCCCGAGGGGGAAATTGGTTATCTAAGAGCCACCATGCTGGCTAGTTCCTAGAACTATGTGGTGCAAAGCCCCTTTGGAAATAAATCTGGTTATTTCCTCAGTTTACACTAATACTAGCTATAGTGCCCCTGCTGGCAACACTGAGAATGCAATGTCTACTTTTGTTGTGTTATGAATTGTTTTCACACATGAAATTTAGTTTGTGTAATGAATTTATGTCAGTGCATCCGAAATTGAATGCTGTCTGAATAGGTACTACATTTGCATTTGAACTAACTTTGTGACCGTTAAAAAGTGTTCTATATAGTACGAATGAAATTCGGTCATACTACATCTGCGATGTTGTTACTGTCACGTGACCTACAGTACAAGTGTCAGCTGTGCCATTCATAAGTCAATTCCCTTGGTCTCTTGGGATATTAAAGTGTCCATCGAATGCACATTCCAGAATCTCAGCGAAAGTGTTAGGTCATCCAGGTATATAATTTTCGAATACTATGAATTCGACATAGTTCTGTTTTTGTGTATTGTTTTTTACCTGCTTTATAGTAGGAAAGTATTCAATTTCTGGCACAGCACATCAAGATGAGCTCACCTTTCGATAAAGTCTGATCCAACGTGCAAAAAGTGCATGCTTGCAAAGTCTGGACGGTGCCCCGGAGTCTCTTCTCTTCCCAGTAGATGCGTTGAGCACCTCCAGTTGGGTGTCACCTGCCGTCCAGTTGACGCTGTAACACACGGACTTCCCTTGCCTGCAGTCACTGTTGCTCAGGCCTGTGTATTGGAGAAAAGAGAGGGAGCAAAATGGGTAAGAAAGAGCACTCGAGGGAGGTTCTATTTAGCATGTGATTGCTGGAGTGTTTCATTAGCAGGCGAGCACGTCTGTGTGTCGTCTGTGCTATCTTTGAGGTAAACACTGGTTCCAAGCACAAAGGATTTTTCGGGCTCCTCAATCACTGCCGCATCGCTACACCAATTAGCATGGCATTCTTTCTGAGTATCACAGCATGCCCATGTACTGTACTGCTGACTTGTGAATGCTATATGTGAGACACAATGGTGTTTTAGTGCAGTTGCACATTTGCTAAACTGCATATAGAGTGTTGATATAGGAGAGAAATTTGACATAGAAGACAGCTGTGCTAATCTTTACTGCCAAGCCTGAATAATTTAACAATTTAAGTGGCCTAGTAGGGATAGGTTCCCAAAAAATGATGAATGTGACCCCCCAATTCATCCAATCAGTATGGCTAACTTTCTGCTGTGGAATGTAAAAGAAATATTGCTGAAATATTTCCAAAGAAATATTGTTAAGCGTGCTACTTACTATTTACTAGAGCCATATCCTGAAAAAGAGCAACCTGGACATTATATCTCCACAGTAGAAAGTAAGTCATACACATTTGGTAAATGACAGCATTTTCATTTTTGGTTGAACTATTCCTTTAATCCTCCTGCAAATCTCAGATTCTCTATTCAGGGCGTCTAAACAAGTGGAATAAATGATCTGCTATAATAATGTGCATATCCTTTTATGCCGAAACGCAGCTGCTTTCTCAAACACTCGCTCACTTATTCACAGTGTCATTTCATACTCTGCATCGGTTTATCCCTATATGTATGTAATAGAGCATTTAATTTGTATTTTACCTCAAGCAAGCTTCATCATTTACTGTCAGTCACAATGTTGTCGTCTATCCATCATCCAGAGTATTTTACACAAGATGCTGCTAAATGCGATCACTGTGTTTGACATACGGCTACTCTTAAGTGCCACTTCATATCTTCTAAAAGTGATGTGCTAAAGAATGTGACCTGTATTTAAAGGTCATACAGTCTTATTTTGCTATAAAAAGAGGTTGGAGGCAAGAGTTTTGCAGTACAAAGGTTACCATTAGTGTTGTTTTTGGCAGCCTGTTTTAATTTTAGTTTTAGTCTAGTCTTTGTGTGAAGCTGTCATTTTAGTTTTTATTAGTTTTAGTCACGTTCATACTCTTTTTAGTCTAGTCAAGTTTTAGTCAACTAAAAGTCTGAACATTTTAGTCTTATTTTAGTCAGAATTATCCATGACTATTTTCGTCTAGTTTTAGTCAATGAAAATTGTATTTTAGTCTCTCTTTAGTAATGCAGTTCTATTTAACCCAGTCAATATAGTATAAATACCTTGTAGTATAGACGAAACCAAAATTTTCTTTTAGCCAAACCCATTTCAAACAAGGTTATCTTATTATATTATTGTTGCCTTATAGACTCAAGAATACATCCATTCCAGACACGGAAGACGCTCTGATTTGAATTTACAACATTTATTTTACCAACCAAACATGTTAGAAGTACACACGTATACATTTTCTCCCAAAGACAAACCCCGGCTGGCTGGCCGGCCGGCCATCGGTACTTTGTTTGTTGTCGTCTTCTAAATAATGCCGCGAGTGGGGCTTGAGGAGGTGAAGTCGCCTGCGTCTGAGACACAGGAAACAGAAATACTGCAAAATAATAATAATAATAATAACGCAACTAAACGAGACGAAATAACGTTATAACATTTCGTTTCGTCTCGTTTTGGTCAACGAAAATGAAGAGACATTTTAGCATAGTTTTTATTTTGTAAAGCACATTTAGTCTCGTTTTTATTCGTCAACAATATTGCATTATACATTTAATTATAGTCATCGTCACATGACCAGCATTTACGTTTCGTTTCGTCTCGTTTTCGTCACGTGATAAAGGTTCGTTGACGACGATATTTAGTCAATTTTCGTTGACGAAAGCAACACTAGTTACCATCTAGACACAGCACCTTTATTAATCTGGTTTATTGAGTCTGGTTTACTTACTAGAATTATAGTAGTAAAGCTTGTTGACAAAAAAAGTCTTACTGCTTAGGATAGTTATGTAACTTGGTTAAGCAAATTAAAGGTGTGCTCAAGTAAGCTTTGTTTATCAGTAATGTTTTGCTAGCTTTTCTTTTTTGAGTAGTTCATCTATATACTGACACCTACTGGCCTGGATGTATGAATTTTCTTTACTAGTGGTACTAGTCACGTCAGATACATCGTATTTACGAGTTGAACACACATGAATGCCGTGCTTATTACAAGTGGGAAACTCGAAATTTTCTTTAAGCCCCGCTTTTCCGAGTTGGGAGTGTGTCACTGAGAAAACGTTTCGGATGCAATGGACGCAGCTATAGACTATATATATATATATATATATAAGCGTCTGTATTGATGGTAAATTTGTTGAAATTAATAAAGTGATTTTTTTTTTGTAATGTACAATAAAACTGTTGCATATACAAAATATTATATTATTGTATAATTACCACAGAATATATAATGATTCAGTTTAAATCACCTTCATAAACTTAATAAAAACAGAAAAAAGCAAAAACACGATGCACATTCTTTATTCATCATTTTGTAGATGTAGAGTAAAAAAATTGTTGAATTTTATTTAGAAAAGTTAAATTGCCATATTGTTCCGACCAAAGTGACTTGAAAGCACCTGACGTTGTAATGACGAGTTGTCAGCTCCTAAGTACGAACATCCCAGGAGGACTTGAATGCAGCATAACCGCTCCTACTTCACAAAGCAGTTTGTCTCTTGTTTTTTCATTCTTGTATACAATACATTGATAGTTTCAGTCTAAAAGGATTTTCATGCATTGCTGGAGCTAGCTGTTGCATAGTTTGTGCCAGACTTTATTTTTCACTCATACTCATTCTGTTTGGACCAGTAGGTTGCAACCTCCATCATGTAGAATACAACTTTTTTTCTTGAAGACAAATCAGAGTTTCATGTACTGTGTGTATATAATTTGAATGATATTTCTCAACCTTTAAGCACCTTCATATTTGCATATTTATGAAATACTTTATTTGTAAACATGCTGTTGTTTGGAGCTTCAATCTAACATTTGCGTAATAAAATGCAACCTGCATTTAGTAAAACACAATTTAATGACCTCCCCTGTGTCTAAGTGAAACAAAATAATGAGTCATAGGAAAAGTCTGAAGGAAATACCAGTTATTTTTATTTTCCCTCAAGCTGTCTTCATTTACTGTCACTAATGATGTTGTCTATACATCATGCAGTGCATTTTACACAAGAATGCTGCTAAAACACTAAATGTGATGCTGTATTTAAGATAATATGTCTGCCGTGCTAAAGCATCTGAGCATTAAGCGCAGATATGGCCACTGAGGACAGCCTCACTTTAGCTTCCTGACTGAAGGGGTCATCTGCTTCCCTTACGATAAGAGATCTCGGCCGCTTCTTGGGAACCCTGCGCCCTTTATGATGGCGATGCCTAAAATAACCAGCCCATTTTCCTCAACAAGAGAATCCAGACAAAGGAAGAGAAGCTCATCAATGGTGGTGAAAGGGGCCGTGCCGGAGACGTGCGGCCCACTGGGCGTGAGAGGAAGAGTGAATGGATCGCTCTCCTCTTCAATGGCAATGATAAGGTGTTTGATGAGATTGATTTGGAGGATGGGTAGATCCAATAGAGCAGTCCGTCTGCCATACTGAGGCTCAAGAGTGCAGTTTAACAAAGTGATGGAGGCGAGACAAAGTGTCCTCCATGGGCATAAGGTCACGTCTGCTGAAGCATTGGCAAGGTCTGGGGTTTAAGAGTGCAGTCAAGCCAAAAATTTTATTAATATGTGTGTTCCCTTGGATTCAAACCCACAACCTTGAGTTTGCTAGTTTAACTGCTCCTACTTGCACAGCTCAGAGTGGGATTCAAACCAGAGTTATCCGTTATGGTGTGCCAACAAGTCACTAGTGAGCATCTTGAAGTAAGTGGAGTGAGGTTTACAAACACAGCTCTACCTTCTTGGCCTCCATTACTCTCACAACATTTTTAACCTCCCATGCTGATTGATGATGGTTGTAATCCCAGTTACGCTTGTATCCTGCTCTACAGGGATCTACAGGTTAGCAGGAACCTTCCAATTTTATAATGTCAACTGCCCAAAAAAAGCACGGATGTTAAAGGGATAGTTCACCCAAAAATGAAAATTCTGTCATTAATTACTCACTCTCATGTCGTTCCAAACCCGTAAGACCTTTGTTCATCTTCGGAACACAAATTAAGATATTTTTGATGAAATGTGAGAGTTCTCTGACCCTCCATAGACAGCAAGGGTACTACCACGATTAATTTGTGTTCCGAAGATGAATGACGGTCTTACAGATTTGGAACGACATGACGGTGAGTAATTAATGACAGAATTTTCATTTTTGGGTGAACTATCCCTTTAAATATACTACTGCTCAGAATCTAGCTAACATTTAGAAGATGTATAAGGAAAAGGTTTAAAGGAAATACCGCTCAGTAGAGGCTGGTTGCGGTGGTAGCATGTGGGCAGAGGACCAACTCTCTCCAGCCTGTGGTTCATCATCCTGGAGAAGTGGCCCGTGTGTCTCAGGCTGCCCACTGTCAGGCTGTACAGATACACCGGCTCCACAAAATGACTAAGCAGCGCCCCCTGCAGGCCGAGCACATTCCATCTGTAGAGAGTGCAGAGGGGTTAGGAAAGGTGTAATCTTGTCCAAGACTTTTGGAAATGGGCAATATTCTGTCCATGAACAGCCTATTTAAGGTTTGGTCACATTAGTGAAATTTCAGCGGAATTTCGTTGACAAAGATTGGGTACTGTCTGTTTTTCAGTCGTGTGGTGATATGTGAAACACAACTCACATAGAATGTGTGTTAATGGCAACAGTCTGGCCATGAACCACCCATTTAAAGTGCCCCTATTATGCCATTTTGAATATTGCCTTTCATGCAGTGTGTAATGTAGCTGTAGGTGAATGTAAGCGATCTGCAAAGTTGTAAAGCCGAAAGTGCGTGATAAAAAAAGTTATTGTCGCCCAAAAGAAAGAATCAACTCTACAGCCTAAACGGGTCGTTAGTAATTTGAATCCCACTTCCGTGATGGCTAAAGCCCGAGACACGCTGCACGATTTTAACAGTCCTATAAGATTATTGTAGATCACACTGTGCGATATGCGTCTAATAAACTTGGGTACGACATGCATGTAGACTGTATGACGATGACACCTGTTGACTCATACGCTACAACGCACGTTACTGTAGAAGAATAAAACGTCATCAGTATGCGTCAGCATAGTTTTTATGTGTGCTGAAAAAAGTAGAAGCGGCGAAAGAGGAAGGGATAAGAGCTTGAGGTAAGCAGTTTTACGTTTTAGCACTGTGTCGCGTTGATTTCATATCGCATTTTTATTGGCTGGTCAGTAGCGTGGGTCATAGCAGCAAACACTGTGCGATGATCGTGCTGAATTTCTGACACTGTCAGAAAACTATCGTAGGCTATTTTTGGTCACAAGACCATGACAATGGCCATCTTTGAACCTCTCTCACAGATCACAGAAATCGCCACGGTTTCACGATGCCAATCTTTTGCCTGGGACAGCCCAAAATTGTGCAGTGTGTCTCGGACTTAACACATTTGCATAATGTTCTACGTTGGCTGGCCGCGAACAACTTGACCGGCCCTTAGGTCTTCAACCCCAGGAGCAGTGGGTCCCCAGGAGCAGGATTGAAGACCTGTTCATGTGGAAGACGCTGTGTCCTGCGCTGTGAAAGTAAATTCATTTTATTTTCGCTGCAAAGAATCAGTGGTTAAAATTATTTCTTTTTTTCCACTGTACCACAGCAGTACAACTCTTTACAATCTTTCTTTAATGTGTTTCTGTCATTTTCCTGAGGACTGCTTCTCTAATCTCGGGGAATTCAACGTGGGATTCACAAAACGCTTGCTCATGTAAGATGGCTCAGTACCCGGTTTATATGGACCAGCTGGCTCCACTGAATCACAACCTGTAAGTATGATAAATAATACAGTAGATGTTTTCTATCGAGCGTTCAAAATACAGAACTATGGCAATGGATGTATCCTTTCCGACATGCTGCACGCAGTAGACCAGTCACAGCAGACTGTGCCATCTGACCAATCAGAGCAGAGTAGGCTCACAGAAAAGAGGGGTTTAGAGAGACTGAATCTTAAAACTGCTTTGAACGAATTGTTTAAGAATTGTGAGAAAATAAGGTGATATTAAATGCATATTTTGAGAAAACCAACAGCATTTTTTGACCTTGCATACATGTAAACCTACTGTAGGAGATTCCCAAAACAATATTAGGAACCTCAAAAATGGCATAATAGGGGCACTTTAAGGTTCACACACCTTAGACAAAATATTTTGGGCAAAGAAAAGTCCATTGCCTATTTTTAATCATTTTACAATGTACTCACACACTTTCAAATCAAACTCCTTTCTGTTGGTCAGCACTAAGAATCAGCTAGAACAACTTGAATCTGCTACAAAATCAATATTGAGAAATCCTTTGTCCTTATGCAAAATTCCTAAACATGTTGATTCCTATGAAAGAGTCTAAATTTTGCCCACATATTTGCAAACAGCAGTGAATGTGTGCATTGCTTTAACCAGGAAGAATCCTTGTGATTGACAGCCACAAACCACATTCCCTTAAATAAATTTGTGATTTCTCGCAACTTTATTCTTTAAAAGTGCTCTCTGTATTAACCCAACCAATGTGGACCCTGAAACTATGTGAAGACAGCCAGACGCATTGAAGCTTGTGATTTCAGCCGGTTTGTACCTGTTTTGTTTGCAATATACATCAGACAGCCTGGTTTTAAAATGGATCTTAAATAACCAAATTAAAAGTTTAGATAGATAGATAGATAGATAGATAGATAGATAGATAGATAGATAGATAGATGATATGATTGCATTTGATCACAGGCTAAATTCAGAATGCGGAATCTCACCAGACAGAATAAACATTTTGTTTTTAACCTCAGACCGTAAGCTAATGTATTTATGAAAAGCGCAATCATTTAGAAATATTAAGCAGCTAATTTTTTACATCAATGTTCTTTTGCTTAATTACTGTCTCTTTATCATGCCGGTAATGATTGCAGGCTCCTCTCTCTCTCTTTGTTCATCCCTGTTCATGACTAATAAGCCATTATAGTTTTTGCTTTCCCAAGCAGTCAATTAACATGGCCAGCATCTCAAATACGGATCCGTTTACCTGAGCAACAATCTGCTTGTGGAATCTCCTGCTTATCCAGACAAAATGATTTTTTATTCTCTTCTTTTCTGTCTCGGATTCTACCAAAACAGAAACGATTCGGCCTTGCAATATTAATTTACCCAGGAGGCAACGCTGTGAATTAGAAACATCTTTTAATTCTCTTGCAAGAAAAGCCATCTGGCTGCTGTAGAAACGTAACGGTGGGAGCCTCCCTCGTACCCTCCTCCTAACCTCCCTCACCCCCTGTCTCGCTCTCTCTCAGCATCCCCTCCAGTGCTGTAAAACGGCAGGCCATTAAAGTAATGTGTTCATCTACATAAAACTCAAATGGAATATGACGGATCATATTCACAGGCATGCCATTTATGCCTTCAATTAAAGCACTCATCAACTTAATTAAACATCCACTCCACTCAATCAGCTCGGCATACCTTGCTGCCTCTGAACAATAACAACGCCTATCATAACTCTGCAAAAGTAGGAAGCTTTCTTTATCGAGTCCAGCCTCAGAAAGCAATCAGGGGAATCACCTAAACTTAAACAAAAACCATTATGATACATAAATTGTGACAAATACCTTCTCATAATTTTATTTTATTATCTGATATATTTTTTTAATATTTTTGGCCTATTTTTCTTTTTTTTTGTCTTGCTATGTATCTTATATTTTTTGGTAACACTTTAGTCCAGGGACCAATTCTCACTATTAAGTAGTTGCTTATTAGTATGCATATTACTAGCATATTGGCTGTTTATTAGTACTTATAAAGCACATATTAATGCCTTATTCTGCGTGACCATATTTTTGATCTCTTAATGCTATTAAAAACTTAACAATTGTTTCCCTAACTAAAGTGTTTGTTTATTGGCAGTACTTTACAATAAGGTTCTATTTACAATTAACTACATTAGTTAACATAAACTAACAATGAATAATCATATTTTATATATATATATATATATATATATATATATATATATAGTATATGATTCGATCTTTGTCACAATATAGATTAAGAAAATGATTTTTTATTTTTTTTTGCAATGTAATTTCACTGGGGTCCCATTATCACAGAATAGCTTTCCTGTGGCCGAACGGAGGCAGTGGAGGAGCGCGGGACGTTGAGATGGAGGATAATGATGTGAGGTCAGGGAAGATGATGAAGGGATGAAAAAAATGAGTGTGACTAAGGATGAAAAAGAGTGTGAGCTGGTTGAGGGCAGTGGAGATGAATGGAGTTGGTCTGTAAGGGACTATAAGGACTTTAAACCTCTTTTCCAGCCTGCTCTTGATGGTGACCTTGATCAACGGCTCCTCTGAGTTGTGGGCTCAACAAAAGAGTGGGATAACTCAACGGGATATAAAATGGAAAAGGAGTGGCACTCAGGGAAAAAAAAAAGATCTGGATGCTCTATTTTGTGTGTTTTTTTCTAAAGTAATTACTTTAACCCTGTACGATGACCTAGCCAGATAGAATCAGACCCTTGTGGTCCTGGCTGATGCAATCTGATTGGTCAAATTAATGGCCCAGGGGAGAAAGCTTCACATTACTGTGACTCTGTGTCACTGTGCCCAGTCTAACGTCTAACATACACACACATATATATGTGTGCTTTAATTTATTCTTATTTTTAAAAAATCATTGTATTACAGCTTTTATTGTAATTCAGTATTGCGGCAATGATAATCCCTGAATGGCTCTAAACCAACATTCTAGAATATTAACCCAATATTAAGCCTAAATCCATGACATTAACTGATCATAGCCTTGACTTCAGTTTATGCATGTGTAACAGTACAAGTAATGAGAAACGTTCACAATCACAGGTTGTTAAAGCTCACATAAACAAACAGAAGACAACTGATGGTGGTAATTAAATCAAGCATATGGCAGCCAGCTCAAACACAGCTGTGTGTGTTTGTGTTTGTGTGTGTGTGTGTGTGTGAGATCTCTGGGCAGTGCGATTCACACATTCATAGAAGGTGTGGACCGAGTGTCAGCGAGACAGAAGTGTGAAAGCGGCAAAATGTCTGAAACTGGAGTAATCACTCTCTAAATGAAATGCCTCAGAAAATATCCATCTGCTCACATCACCTGTTACACTAACCGCAGTGTCATTCTGATGTAGGGATACGCCGGTATCACATTTTTATGTAGCAATTAATTGATAATTCCTTTATCACAGTGTAAGATATTATCAAGATATTAAAATTTAGTTGCAAAAAAGTGTTGTCATAAATATAACAGGTTTAATAACTTTTTTCTTATAACAGAAATAACTGAACATTTAAATATAATAAAGCAATACAAAAAAAATGTATGAAGTTAAAAATTTTACACAGTGCAAAAGAATTATAAAGGCCAATAGGTATCATTTTACAATAAGATCTCATTAGTTAACCTTAGATAATGCATTGACATTCAAAATGCGCAATAGCTACATTTGCTACATAAGTTATTAATCTTTGTTAAAAAAATACAACTGTTAGTTCACTAAATAACACAGTTGCAACTTTTGATTTTAACAATGTGTTATTAAATATTGGAATTACCTTAGATTAATGAATGTTTAAATGTTTTTTTTTTTTTTTTTTTTTTAAATTGGGAGTTTGTTTACTAATGAATTAACTATGTTAACTAATGAAGCCCTAATGTAAAGTGTGACTGAACAATAACGAATCAAAACACTTTCAAACAATATCTCAGGCATGTTGTAGTCCAGATTAAAATGTAAAAAAGCCTATTAAGTCTAAATATTTAAGTATTTGGCGCTGTGATGAACACCATAGCGGATACAAAAGTCTGAATGGCTATTTAAATCATTTAACACCAGAAACAGAAAGATGTTTTGTTTCCAGGGTAACAGCTGCATTATGTTCAGCGCCATCTGCTGTCAGAGAGTGAATGTGCGCTTTCATTCCAGCGCGTCTTCTTCACGTGTTCTGCAATGCGCTTTTCATCCGTGTTTGTTTACATCAGAGTGCGCATGCGTCTTTGACGCAGCTTACAGCGGTGTTGTGCATTGTGAACAGTTGATGGGAAAAGTATTCTGAAAATGCATTCACAATTATGAATAATTTGTTATAAATAATTATTCTCGGTATTTTGAAGTGCCCACGGTAACAATATCGTGCATGCATATTCATTATCGTGATATATCGCATTACGGAATACTGGCACATGTCTATTCTGATGTCCAGAAAAGCTCTGAGGGGCCTTAAGGTCATGCAGATTGAGACTTCATTAAAACATATAATATATAACCTTTTTTTTTTTTTTTTTTTTTACAATATATGATACTTTTATAAATTATAATTTAGAATATATTTATTCAGCAAGGATGCATTGAATTGAAGTAAAAACATTTATAATGTTACAAAAGATTTCTACTTCAAATAAATGCTGTTCATTTGAACTTTATATTCATCAAAGAATCCTGCAAACAAAATGTATCATGGTTTCCAAAAAATTATGAACCAGCACAACTGTTAATATGAAATAATATGAAAGGTTTCTTGAGCAGCAAATCAGCATATTAGAATGATTTCTG
Source organism: Tor tambroides (assembly GCA_021397915.2). Lineage (NCBI taxonomy): Eukaryota > Metazoa > Chordata > Actinopteri > Cypriniformes > Cyprinidae > Tor > Tor tambroides. The sequence goes on along the minus strand of JAFVLL020005039.1, from coordinate 31,227 downwards.
AAAGATCATTTGATACTGAAGACTGGAGTAATGATGCTGAAAATCCAGCTTTGATCAGAGGAATAAATTATATTTTATTATTATAGTTATTATAAATTTGAATATTTCAAAATATCACTTTTTTATTTTTATTTATTTTTTTATTAAATAAATTCAGCCTTGGTAAACATATAGATTTACATATAACATATAGATAGATATATATCTTATAAATATAATATATATTTATATATATTCATGCACATTAGGTCCATGAAGGTGCATTAAGAAATTATATCATTAATTTTGATTTCAAGTTGACTTAAAACCATCCCTACGATTAATAAAAACAAAGCTGCAGTCTACATATGAAAACACCCATGAGAACACAGATTAACAGTGTGATATGTCCCATACAGAAGCTAATTACTGAGGGATTATGAATCAAAGCACAGGCATCGTCATAAGACAATAACGGTGGTCATTCCAGTCCCAAACACCATCAGTTTGGAAAACTCCTTTCCTCAAGGCAAATATCACGCCAACCTTTCCCTCGGCCATTATAATGGCGTATAAAATTCGGCCTATTTAAACGAAGCTATCTCGCCCTCATAAAAACTAATCCTCCAATAAAGGTAAACCTTAAATCAATACACTGTCTAGCACTTCACAAATCATGCTTCAGGGAAGGTCAGCCTACTTTCTGAGAGAAAAAAATATTCAAAAAACACCAATTTTGGAAAAATCTAAATACAAACACATTATATAGTTTCAAAATTGAATGCAAAATCCGCACTTAAATGTTTGCTACATATTGTAGCAAGGTCAAATCAGTTCCAAATATCAGTAAAATTAGGAACTAAATGTAAAAATAAGCATACATGTGGACTTTCAGTCAAATCACTATTTCAGACCAGCAAATCTCTCATCTCTATGGAGTCCCTAAAGGGACATGGAGGTGGAAAAAATACAGGGTGGGAGGAAAAAAAATATTTTTTCACATTTTTTTGTGTTCTCTCACAAAACTTTTTTGCATTCTCTCACAAAATTGTGTGGGTTCCCTCGCAAAACTTTTTCCGTTCTCTCACAAAACCAGTTGAGTTCGGACAAAACACCTCCTGTTTACTGCAGTGGTTCATACAGTTCCATAAGTTCACAATATAGCATTTCATAGAGTTTTATTTTGAACTTGGATGAAATATAGTCAGTGCTTATTCAAGGCACAGTTTTGGGACATTCTAAAATGCTTAATGTAAAACACTGGAGGACCAAATTCAGTACACACCTTGTTAATAAAGCATACAGAAAAGCAGAATAACCCAGAATATGAACATAACACAGCTTAATGAAGACGGTGATAAAAAAAGACCAAATATGCTATAGAAATTAAAATCTGTTCTGTGTACACGCAAGCAGATGAACCCAGAATGAGCTGAATTGCATGATAAGCATTTTCTTCCGTAAAAAAAACATAAAAAGCCAAAATTTTTGATTTTATTAAAAATATCTACTATGTCTACAAGCAACACGGTAATCCATTAAACCACGTTAAGAGTTTATAATGTTTTTCTACGGGGGAGAAACCATGTGAAACGTCCGTTCATATTCTGGGCTTGTTGTGTTCATGCTATTCTGCTTTATTAATAGTAATGTTATTAATAAGGTTATTAATATTAAAATTGTTATTAGTATTAATAGTATTTATTAATACCGAATTTGGGCCTCCAATGTCACTGTTTTAGTACGTTAAGACGTCCCAAACCGTGCCTTGAACTATAAGCACTGACTGTATTTCTTTATACTTGAGTCAAAGTTCAAAATAAAACTCTATGAAGTGCTACACTGTGAATGTACGGAGCTGTGAACCACTAAAGCTGTAAAGTAAACAGGAAGTGTTTGTCCGAACTCAACTGGTTTTGTGAGAGATTTTTTTTCCTCCCACCACCATGTCCCTTTAGGGGCTCCGTACATCTCAGACTTCAGACTTCAAATCTTCTCAAAGCAGGAACATCCAGAGACACAAAGCTGAGACCTATGTTTGATTACTGTCTTTTCTTTGTACAAAAGTTCAGCAGTGAATATTCTGTGTTTTTGATACTGACCTGGAAATCTTGTCGGTGCATGACATGGTAATGAGACGTTCTCCTTGAAGGACTCCATCCCACGTCTGAACGGGACCTGTGGACTTCACGGGCAGCGTACCCTCCCCTGATTCAATCTTTGTCCGTATGTGGCTGTGAAACTTCTTCACCAAGTGTCTGTTGCTGTGCACTGTGGAAAATCCAAACAGTGTTGGCATCATTTATTCAAAAAAAATAAAACTCAACTTTTGTATTAAAAAACCCTCATGACTGTGTCAATGTCGACAAGTCTCTTAAAAGATCAGATAATTTGACTTTTTCCATGACGACACAAAGTTAGTTCAGACTATAAAATATTGTGGTTCAGTCCTCCAATTTTTTTTATGCATATTAATTGATATGATATTTGTGAAAACAAAAGTTCAGAAGCAAATATGAATGACTTTTTTCAACTTCCACCTAAATGTAAAGAAATGCATTTTAAAATAAGGTGTATTCACCTTGCTAAGGATTTTCTAAGATTTACATGGATTCAAACACTTGCCATCTCTGGGAAACGGAATATATAATTGGACCCCCAACTTAATAGTTCAACCAAAAATAGTTAAACAGTTGAATAGTTCACCCAGTTTAAATATATTTGGATAGAGGCTGTGTATTTTGGGCAGAAGCAGTAGTTTGAAGTTAATTATGAATTCATTTATTACAAACATGCAGCTTTTGGCTTCTCAAGATGTTAATCGCTGGACTGTAGTGGTGTGGATTATTGTGATGTTTTTATCAGCTGTTTGGACTCTCATTCTGACGGCACCCATTCACTGCAGGTGATCCATTGGTGAGCAAGTGATATAATGATACATTTCTCCAAATCTAAACTCATCTATATCATGGATGGCTTAAGGGTGAGTACATTTTAAATGAATTATTCTTTATTAAAATGAATCTAGAGGCCATAAAATCATGAAAAGTTACAGTATAAAGCTAAGAAATCACACGATTTGTTTAACCATTATGGTTCTGTGCAACTCCTCATTTATGAATATATGATTCAGTACAATATGGTTTATATTTTTCACATATTTTAGTCTACGATGTTCTGTTAAAGTTTGTATGCAACAAAAAAGTTTTTTTTTCTTAAAAATGGAATAAGTTTAGATTAAATTTGAAACCCCCCTGAAACCAAAGAACTTGACACATACATTATGTAGCATTTGTAGACTTTAAATAGTCTGTATTAGATACATAATCTATATGAGTGGGCAGAGATACAGAGAAGTGAAGAATCTTACAATCGGAGGTGATTTCATATGGCGAGTTGACACGAGCATCCCCGCAGGGCGATGTACTGATGTACATGTGGAAGAGGACGTTCTCTCGGAGTCTCAAACAGGAATCTTTGTGCCGTACGAAGATCGATTGCTCCCAGTCCTCTTTCCTTTTGCTTCAGAGTGATCACAGACCGCAGGCGGGAAGAGAGAAGAGAAAAGGGAGACATGAGAAACAGCCAAGTCTGAAAGTGTTCGGCACTCACATTCCGGGCTAATAATGGGCCGAAGACACAAAGGAGACAAATATTGGCCTTGCCGCGACCAAGGCTAGTTCCGTCACTGTCACATTCCCCTCTCGCGCGCTCTTTCTCTCTCTGGTACACTATCTCAAATCATTACTCTGCCAGAACAAGCCGAATACAAATGGGCGAGACAACAGCGAGCTGTAATACTTTAACCCAGACGATCTGTGGCTAGTCAGCTGTCGGGAGGACACGTCGTTTCCTGCAGAGCCGCCCCACTTTTACACATATCATCATAATTAGCATTAACGCCTCGCTGTGACATCTTACAAAAGACGTTTCGGAATAGTGCAGGAGGTGAACTGTGCACAGGGAGCGCATTACATACGCAAACATCATCGTCGCTAATTGGCACCTGAGGGCTGCTAATTAGGCAAATGACCTGCCATGTCAAGGGTGGAGTCGCGCCGCTCCAGATCTGTCTACTGAGGAAGGTGCTGATGGCCGTCGTGGTATTTTATTTGCCGAACATAATGACTTATCTTCCAAACTAGACTCCAGACTCAGCCAAACGGGCCCATTTAGTTGCAGATAATGCACTCTGGGAAGACACATATGCAAATATGACATTACAGGAGGATTTTCAATGCAGCAATCTGCTACATCAAGAAAGACATTTAGAGTCTTTGCTGCCGCACAATGATACCTCCAACACCAGACCAGACTCAAATGATAATGTGTTTTCTCAAAGAACGAAGAATTAACACTTTGGAACATACATCCAAGTCCTCTGCTGGGTGGGAAATGTGCTTCTTGGAGAAAATGTGTTGTTTACTTAAAGCTCTAAGGGGGTTTTTCAGGTTCAGTATGTGTTAAGCTCTCTTGACAACCTCTGTGACATGCTGTTGATTAGCGCAGAAAATAATTTCGACTCGGTGTGAAAAAATTAGCAAATATCTTGTTTACAATAATGCACTTACTATGGTTAAATGCAAAGTAGGTAATTTGGTACAAAACATTTTTTGTTATACTGGTTGAAAATCATCTCGATAGCAATCACTAAGTTAAGTGGTCTAAATGTATTTATATATATATATATATATATATATATTTATATTGTCTTTGGAAGGTGTAAGACTATAAAATGTTTGTCCAGTTAGATCCCTCAGTTCAAGGGCTACGATAGGCTGTCCTAGCTGCCTGTCAATGTATGTATTTGCATACCTCCAGCAACGCAACCTGTTTGCGCAGACATGATACATCATCAGCTCATTCCATTATGCTATTACAGACTGAGCGAGAATGGAAAGCGTTATTATTGTAATATTATGCACTTCGTATTGTAATGTTTTCTCAGTGGTAAATGAGACATGAGCTAATCTGACAGTAGCTGGGTTTCCATCACCCTGTTTTAATGCGCATTTTGAAGTATCGCATGAGAAACGAGTGCTGGAAACGCCAAATTTCGAATAAAAATCCCTTAATTTGCAAAAAGTTTTTACGCTCGCTTGAGGTGGTTTTTGACTTGTGCGAAAAAGGGCTAATGTGAATAATGGGAGATGGAAATGCATTTTGCGAATAAATTCCTCCAAGTGCATCAAAAAAGTCATGTGACTTTGTTCTATGAGACAGGATAACTTGACTAGCAGCGGACTGATCTCGTTCCACAGCATCTGAAATATTGTTATGGTCGTTCTGAAATGCCTGAGCAAAGTCTGTCATCAAAGTATTTCTGTATAATTGTCTTACACGACTGTGTTCCCAAACAGAAGCATTCACCTCCGAAAGCAATGACAGCCTTTATTGTGTTTCGTCTGCTCGCTCTAAGGCGCAATTAATTTTTCATATATGAAAATTATTATATTCAGTAGCTTATCCTAGTTATCTATAGGCTATTTAGTGCCAGTTTACCAGGAAGTGACGATTTTGTTCTCTTTGACTCGTTGGATGGAAACGGTGCTCGTTCGCAAATGTTTTATGCGATATTCCAATTTTGCGCATAAGTTAAATTCGCAACTTTGGATGGAAACCAGGCTAGTGTTGCATTCAACCCTCATCGTGTCGCTGGTTAGCCTCTGGTCTGCCTGAGTGCGTTCATGTGTTTTAGAGGAGGTGTGGCTTTGGAGAGTGATTTGCAGGGAGAGTGGAATTTTATGCTTTCAAAGTTAGCATGCTATTGCTTGCCTCTCCAAAATTGCCTACCCTACCTTTAATGGGTTAAAGATGAACTTACTGTTTAAGCTTCTTTCCCAAAGTAAAGAAAAAGGTAATTGTGACCTTGTATCTTACAATTATGACTTCAAGGGCCAGATTTACTAAACAGGGCAAATTAGCGTTAGAGCGCAATTCCATAAAAGCGCCGATGGGAGGGGAAAACTCTATGTGTGATTTACTGACAATGCGCACATTAAAGTATACAGCCAGATCATTTCCATAATGACCAGCGCAATCTACCAAGAGCAGCGCAAATTACCACCTGCTTTAAAGGGATAGTTCACGCAAAAATGAAAATTCTGTCATCTTTTACTCACCCTCGAGTATAGTTCCAAACCTGTATGAATTTCTTTGTTCTGCCGAACACTAAGGAAGATAGTTTGAAGAAAGTTTGTAACCAGGCTGTTTTGGGGCACCATTTACTTCAATAGTAGGAAAAAAAATACTATGGAAGTCAATGGTGCCCCAGAACTGCTCTGTTTCCCACATTCTTCAGAATATCTTCCTTTGTGTTCAGCAGAACAAAGACATTCATACAGGTTTGGAACTACTTGAGGGTGAGTAAATGATTACAGAATTTTCATTTTTGGGTGAACTATCCCTTTAAGACATGCTTTTTTTGGGTGGTAAATAATCGCGCAAATACCAGTACTTTGAGGAGTGCAAATGTTAGTAAATCATGTTGCGTGATTCATTTGAATACTCTCCTCCCATAAATTTTTTTGTGACTGAAAGGGAAACTCCTACATATTCATTAAGGTCAGGCGCAAAAATAACTGTGTCCACGCCTTTTCAGAGCTAATTCTTCACTGCACGTCTTTAGTAAATCCTGACAGTACTATCTTAATGCCAAAAGATGGTTTGTGCTGGCACAAGCTGTTAGTAAATCTGGCCCTAATTCTTGTAATTGGGACTTTGTCTCACTATTTGACTTTAAATCTCAAAATTGTGACTTAGTTTCTCTTAATTGCAATTGAAATCATTTTATATATCACAATGTGACATTGAATTTCACAGCTGCGACTTTGTTTCTCCTAATTCCAACTTCATATCTTACAATGTGGCTTTTGTTACAGTGTAACTTAATATCACACAATTGTGACATTTTAACTCACAATATCACTTTATATCTCACAATGCGACTTTAAATCTCAAAACTGTGACTGTTTCTCGAAATTGCAACTTTACAACTCAATGTGACTTTGATGACACAATGTTAATGTCACAAATGTGAATTTATAAGTCATATAACACTTTATATATCCGCATGTGACTTTAAATCCTTACAATTGCAACTTTATATCTCCCAGTTGTGACTATAATTCAAAGCATCACTTCATATGTCGCAATGTGACTTTATATCACACTGCAACTCCCAATCATGACTTTGGTTCTCTTAATTGCAACACTGTAACTGTGTCCCAAATGGTGCACTATACACTATGCACTTATACACTATGTACTTATCCACTATGTACTCAACCATGTAGTGTATGAATTTTATAAGGTTATTTTCTCATTAATAATCTGAGTCTGATTGCCCCTCCCCCTTTGCAATGTAATTAAAGCTGCGACAGTTGAGTGCATGAAGTGTCCAACATACCACACTTCGTTTTTTCAGTTATTTAAGCATAAATAACTGCATCAACTGGGTATTTAAAGTGCACTTTTTCTTTTTGGAATTTTCAGTGTGAACACTACTCACAATATTCATACTACAAAACGTCATAGAATAGTGAATAAGTACGCGATTTGGGACACACCTTGTGTGTCTTTACATCTTACAATGTACTACTTCTTTTACACCTTATTTTTTACTCTGAGATGGCACTGTAACAGGCTTCCATTACACAATGTCAGAAGTATAGGAACAAGGCTTAAACATTGTGTTTATATACTGTAGCTCCTGTCAAGACCATGAGAAGTCAGTAGACCACAACTTTTGCTTCCCTGCACAATTTTAAAAAGAGGACTTATTACTGAAATAATATTCTTTAAAATAATATACTTAAGTGTGAACTGAATGTGATGTTTTCGGACATTTAATTGCATGCATTATAGTTTAAATTTATATTAAATGCAATTAGCTGAACTTTAGAGGGCTTCTTTTTTTTTTTGAGCGACCCATTTCAATAGGACTTAAGTATGTGTTTATATAATAATTTCTTAAATACTTCTATTGTCTTTCAAATATGGTTAAAGTGTACTGTAAATGTACTAAGCATTTATTGTAAACTAAAATATAATACTTTGTATATTATGTATTTATACATCTGTAAATTACACATTTGCAATGATGAAGTTGCAATCAAATATATTTAAAATATATTACCTTTAAATGTAATATTGAATAACACTACAGTTGAAATTATAATCAAGTGCTTTAGTACTGTATGTTAGTCAACACATCGACATAAGTGCATTTCTTTAACGCATGACAAAAGATTATTAAAACATAATGATTTAAAAGGTACTTTAAAGAAAAACTTTTAATTTGACATTATTACAAAGTGCACTTTTAAAAAAACTACTTAAGTGCGCTTTTATTTCATTAAGATTATTATATCTGCAATTTTAAAAATATACTTTGAATATTTGAAGTACACTACAAGTGCACATTCAATACAGTTAAACATCTTTTTTCACAAGGGTTGATATGGACAAAGATATGTTTACTGTGCTCATCTACTCAGAAAGAGTAGTTCCATCTCAGAAGACAATATATACAGCTTTACAGTGTCAGATAACACTCATTTTTTTGTGCAGACAAAAATAAGTCTTTTAACAAAAATACAGACTGTATATTTCTACTTGACTTCCAGTATAAGTGCATAATTAGTGCATAAATTAGATTTCACTTCTTTTTTACAAACCGACAGACAAGTTGTTTTCTGTGCTATTTGAACATGCTTCACATGCTTACAGAGTAACACTTGCTTTGAACACAGAATATTCCTTTAAAGTGTTTTAGGGAAACTTAATGCATATCATAATAAATCACTTCATTTGTGCATCTATACATCATGCTGTTCTCTAGCATGCAGTTATTTTTCATTCCTCATGTCATTTATTAAAACTGTTTCTTTGAAAATCACAATCTATTTTGCATTATAACATTGCAATTTACAGAGTGAAGTTACTGCATTGTGTGTGTGTGTGTGTGTCTGGGTTTATTCATCTTACATTGGGTACAAGTTTGTCTTCAGAAGTTAGCTAAATCTGACAGTCCCTCCCACTGGGAGCATCCTCACAAGGTAAAATGACTCATAAATAAAATAAGTGCTTTCTTTCCGGCATAAGGGTAGAGTTTGGGTTAGTTCTTATTAATGCAAATGTGTGTCATCTACCTGAGGTGTAACTCTAGTTGGGAGTATAGGAACCGCAGCAGGGCTCGTCTGGTCGTGATTTCAGCGTGACAGTCGTTGACCACCAGACCCTGGTCACTGATATACTCTCCATTAATGCATTTAGTGCCAGTCGATAGCGCCACCACTTGAGCCTGTCTCAGATCCAGACCTGTTGAACACAAACACATCGAGTCAACATGTGACAGCTTCATAATATTAGATCCCACAGCAAACCTACTGCAAGTAAAGGCCCGTTTACACCAAGAATGACAGATAACTATAGCGATAATTATACTGCCATCCACACCAACACACATTAACATTCTGTATTTTACAAACACACACTGCAGTTTTGTCATGTGACGCTTTAAATGCTTGAGCTAGTTAAACCAGGATGGATTCTGTTTGGTTGTCAATGTTTTTATTGATCATCAGCTACAAAAAAATCGTCAAAAGTTTTTGAACAGTATAATTTAATGGTTTTTTTAAATGTATTTTAAAGAAGAAAATTTTGAAATATTTTTACTATTTAAAATAACTGTTTTCTGTTTTAATATATTTTAAAATGTAATTTATTCTTATGACCAAAGCTAAATTTTCACCATCATTACTCCAGTCTTCAGTGTCACATGATCCTAAATAATAATAATAATAATCATCAAAAATGTTTTTTTGAGCATCAAATCAGAATATTAGAATGATTTCTAAAGTATCATGTGACTGGAGTAATGACAAAAAAAATCAGCTTTGAAATCATAGGAATAAATTACATTTTAAGATATATTCAAATAGAAAACAGTTATTTTAAATAGTAAAAATATTTCGAAATATTACTGAAAATATTACTGTTTTTGTACTTTGGATCAAATACATACAGGCTTGGTGAGCAGAAGAGACTTCTTTAAAAACATTAAAAATCTTACGGTTCAAAAACTTTTGACTAGTAATAGATTATTTCACAATATTTCAGTTTTTACTGTATATTGTATTTATATTGGCCAATAATTCGCCATCTGCATTTGCGTACTTGCATCAAGTGCTCATGGATTAAGGATTAGAGAAAAAAATGGAAAATGTGATGCAAAACCATATTTTAACCATTGCAAGAAAAAAAAAAAAGTGACCTTTTAAAAAATAAGCAGCATATGCACAAGGTTTTTATCAAGACAGATACTACTATAAATTCTGCTGTAGCCCACAATAAAAGCTGTTCTTTACACAAGGATGAGTAAGTGCTGGTCATCAGTGCACAAAGCTTTTCTGTGACATTTTCATCAGCCACAGCAAGACGAAACCCACAACCCTGGCACAAAGCATCTCCACCTGCCACGGCCCACTGTACCTGTCTCACAGCTGCTCGGCCACCATACGGCTCCGGCAGGAGGGTACAGGCTTCGGTGGGATTTCTGCACTGAGAACAGCTCAAGCGTGTGAGCGGATGTCTCAGCATGCTTAACCATAAAGCTCTGTGTGCTGGAAAAAAATATATACCTCCCCATCGCTTCAAAAATTTAGTGTTCGCTGCCTCATGTAGACCTGCAGGCTAGAACATATGAGCTTTTATCAGTCGGGGCCCAGACGGAATTGCACGCCGTGGCCCGGCCGCCACCAGCGCGGCTGCCTGGCAATAACAATAATAAAAACTAATATTGAGGTGGGGTTAAAGGCATAGCCTTTGAAATCCATTCTTCCACCTTTCACTGCTTGCTGAACCGAGAGAGAGAGAGAGAGAGAGAGAGAGAGGCCGTGAGAAGAGGAGAAATAGATGAAACGTGAGTCAGAAAAAGACAGACTGGGTCTAACGGAGCCATAAGTCCAGATCGAAGCAGTCAATAGCTCATTTTTTTCATACTTGTTGATTTGAGGTTTTCTGGATTATCTAACTGTGGAGCACTATATGTATTCATATAAACTGTGAGTTTAAAGGGTTATTTCATTCATAGATGGAGATTCTGTCAAACATTTATACAGCCTCATGGCATTCCAAGGTCATATACCTTAAACTTCCTTTCTTTCTTTTTTTTTTTAAACAAATATCATAAAATAATAATTCATAAATGTGATTTATTTTTGAAGAATTGCACCACCTTGTCTTGTCACAAAAAGGTAAAATTAATTGATATTTTAAAAGACTTACTGGCCTTTTTGATATCGCTTCCTGTACACTTCTGCATGCAATTTCTTTTAAAGAAATTCATAATTTTATTCAGCAAGCATGCATTTAACTGATCAAAAGTGACAGTAAAGACATTCATAGTATTGTAAACGATTTATATTTCAAATAATTGGTGTTCTTTTGAACTTATTTTTTATCAAAATATAAAATTAAATTAAATAATTGATTTTAACAATGATAATGGCCAAAAATGTTTCTTGAGCAGCAAATCAGCATATTAGAATGATTTCTAAAGGATCATATGACACTAAAGATTGAAGTAGTGATGCTGGAAATTTAGCTTTGCACCACATGATATAATTATAGAATAAATTACAAAATATAAAAATATGTGATTTTTTTTGTCATTTTTATTTGTTCCCACTGCCATTCATTTTATGGAAAAGAGTGTCATAACATTGTAAAATATCTCCTTGTTCACAGAATTTTCATTTGTGTGAGAACACATTCCTAATAAACAAAGCATTATAGTATATTTTTTTTACAATAATGACAGCATTATTGTTGCGTGTGACATGCAGAGGGAAAAGTAATTCCTGGTACTCCAGGAAAAATAAATCCTTGAGGAAAACAATGCAGCTGCCCAGCACAAAACCATCACGGTGAGTTATGCTCTTCTTTTCGCACACTATTAGAGGAACTCTACCTTTCCATCTATCAAAGACAGACTCAAACGTCCCAAATGTTCCTCTGAAGACAAATGCCAGCTGGTTCTGCTCAGTCTCCACCTGCCTTACCTGATCTATCCCAGCATGCATTGGTACAGTGCACAGTAGGGACCCAGCATGCCCAGGTTTTGTGTTCAGGCATCTTTATTCAACAATCCCCAAAAGCAAAAACACTTTAGAAAAAAAAAAAAAAAGGCAAGTTAAAAGGCCCCAACCACCTCACCCTCCCAGCCTGTTCTCTCCATGCTGTTCCATTTAATGATAGTTTAGATCAATCTGGCGATGGCAGAGAGAAAGAAAAGAGAGTGTGTAGTAATTTCTCTCTGTACTGGCATGAAATTGTTGCAAAGGCTCTTCTCTCGGTGTGAGGAGGTGGTGAGGCCTGTGGGCACTGCTGCTTTTAGAAGAGCAATAATCATCAACATCTCTGAGAAAGAACATCATGCCAGTGAGGTGGGTATAAAGGCAAACACCCTGGATGTGAACATAACTGCCATTCTCTTTACCCTTCAGTAGATGTCTGTGTAAAGAACAGGAAAGAGAACATCACAGTATCAGAGGCAAGTGTGCGAAAAAGACCCCTATACGTGCTTTAAAAATAGCTCACCAAAAAAAAAAAAAAAAAGTACATTTGTTGAACATTTACTCACCCTCAGGCAATCCAAGATTGAGTTTGTTTCTTTAGCGTAACTGATTTGGGGAACTGTTGCATTCCATCACATGCTCACCAGTGGATCCTCTGCAGTGAATGGGTGCCGTCAGAATGAGAGTCCAAACAGCTGATAAAAACATCACAATAAGTAATCCACACCACTCCAGTCTATCAGTTAATGTCTTGTGAATGGAAAAGCTGCAAGTTTGTAAGAAATAAATTCATTAATAAGAGGTTTTTGCTTTTGGCTGAAATGTGAGTTCTATATCAATATTATTGTTTTCTCCAGAAAAAAAGGCGTCTTGTCTGAATCAGGAGAGACATATGTACAGATCAAGCAGCGTTTACAAGTGAAAACAGTCCAAAACTGTTCTAAACCAATATGTAAGTCATTTTCATGTTAATGGGGAAGGACTTTTTCACTGGAGGAAGCATTATTACGGTTTAAAGTTAAAAATGTCTTAATGAGGAATTGGTTTATTAAAAACACAAGGCTTTTCACTTCACAAGACATCAATGGATGGACTGGAGTGGTGTGGATTTCTTGTGGATTATTGTGATGTTTTTATCAGCTGTTTGGACTCTCATTCTGATGGCACCCATTCACTGCAGGGGATCCACTGGTGAGCAAGAGATGGAATGCAACAGTTCTCCAAATCAGTTCCAACGAAGAAACAAACTAGATCTTGGATGGCCTGAGGGTGAGTAAATGTTCAGCAAATGTAATTTTTTTGGTGAGCTATTTTTAAAGCACGTATAGTGGTCTTTTTCGCACACTTGGCTCTGACACTGTCATTCTGATGGCACCCATTCACTGCAGAGGATCCATTGGTGAGCAAGTGATGGAAATGCTACATTACTTCAAATCTGTTCTGATGAAGAAACAAATTCATCTACATCTTGGATGGCCTAAACGGTGAGTAAGCCTTCAGCAAAGTTTCATTTTTATGTGAAATATTCCCTTAACAAAAATGAGAATTTGTTTAGAAGTTTTTTTTAAGTTTGCATATGTTTTTTTCTTGAGTATCATATCTGGTGCACAAATTAGCAGCAATTTATATATAATTGCATCAGCAATTTTATCCAGACAAAATGCAGTTGCTATAATTTATATGGCCAGACTAAATTCTGATAGCTTGTAAAGTGAGATCTTTATAGCAAAATAGCAGACTACATAAAGTATCAGTTGTCACTCTACATATCAGCTGTCAACTCTATAACAATAATGTTAAATGCTTAGTTTTATGATCAAAGCACTGTAATGCAATGAAATACAATGACAACAAAACTAAAATACATTTTTTTGAACTTGGTCTATGAAAAAAGCAACAAGAATTCTTACAACAAAAACACAACAAAGACAATACCACAACAGACGCTCTGACCTTCACCACTGCTTTGCTGTCATGACACACCAGATTGTACCTCTTCACGGAAAGTGGCGTATACAGTGCAGTATTCAGCGAGTGGTAAGTGAGTATTCCACTGTGAAAACAGCCACTGTCTGTGCAAGACACTATTAATCAGCACATGGGTCACTCTAGTGGAGGTCTGTCAGGGGAATGCCCATATGCTGATATGAGCTTAATAAGCATCATTACCCCCGCATTTCCTAAATGAGTTTTGTTTCGCAAAACAAGGAAAGAATGCAGTTCATCAGCTCCTTTATGAGGCCATCAAATCATAAGGAACCATTAGATGGGGTTTTATGCATCCTCTGCTTTGGGAGGTCTAGGAAAGACCATGTTGTATTGGCTAGAAAGGGGAGTGTATTTTGGTTTAAAAACATGCAGAAAGATTATTTCTGAAAATTGACAAATTTGCATTTAACTTATTTTCTTCAGGGGTAAAGCAAATGGCCGAGGTCATCGTCTACCAAGTCATTTACATGCCATTAGGAATAAAGAGGCTCATGAATTGATCCTTTACAAGTTGCTCTTGCATGGCCTGGCTGAAATAAGATTATTCACACCATCTGATTCAAGCAGTGTCTGTTTCCTTTACGTTAGCAGATGAAATAATCCAATAAGAGTCTGTGAGGAGCACTCTCGCTCAGGTTATGACTCCCTCTGCGAAAGTCCCGTGGTTCAAAGTTGGACTGCATTAATATTCCACCGGTGCCTGTACCAGTCTAAAAGATTCAATAGATGCTCAAAGAGCAGTGAACAGAACCCCCAGTGTTTCTGTCAAGTTTGCGTGTCTGCTCGCCTGCCACAAATTCTTGGGCACCGATGTCTGGATCTTTGAAGATAACAGTCTTAATAAACATGCTCCGCAATTACTGTGAGGCAGACAGAGCGGGAAGGAGAGAAAGAGCGCGAGACAGAGCAGCGAGGACAGGGATTAGGTCAGATCTCACTGAAGTCTAAATTGATGAGCTGTGGTCTTCAAAAGAAAAACTTGATACTGATCCTGCAATGACTCCTGAAAGCCTGCAGCTGGGTCTTACACAAATACACTGAAACCTCACATCAACCTGTCACTACTCGACAACGGAGCTGTTTTAATTCAAAATCACGGGATTTATACTCTATATTTTAGTAACAATACACCAGTAAATATGAATAGTGCAAGTACCCTATTATTTTTGCATTGAGTTATTCTTTTCTTATACTTGGGGGTTAGAGATTTGAATCAGCATCTTTTCATCGAGCTGCTTTTAACAGAAATAAACTATTAATATTATTAATATTTAACATTTTCTTTTATATGTTTAGTTTTCATTTTCATTTTAGTTAAAGGTGTAGGAATTTTGATGGTTTTCTTTGCCATTTTAAGTATTGCTTTTAAATAAAATATAATTAAAACAAAAAATAAAAACCATACATACACACACACACACACACACACACAAATAAATATATACAGTATATGTGACCGTGGGCCACAAAACCAGTCTTAAGCAGCACGGGTATATTTGTAGCAATAGCCAAAAATATGGGTCAAAATTAGCGATTTTTCTTTTATGCCAAAAATCATTAGGATATTAAGTAAAGATCATGTTCCATGAAAATATTTTGCAAATTTCCTACTGTAAATATATCAAAACTTAATCTTTGATTAGTAATATGCATTGCTAAGGACTTCATTTAAACAACTTTAAAGGCAATTTTCTCAGTATTTTGACTTTTTTGCACCCTCAGATTCCAGATTTGTATCTCAGCCAAATATTGTCCTATCCTAAAAAAAACATACATCAATGGAAAGCTTATTTATTCAGCTTTCAGATGATGTATAAATCTCAGTTTTGAAAAATTTACCCTTATGACTGGTTTTGTGATCCATATTCACACACACACACACACACACACACACACACACACACACACACACACACACACACACACACACACACACACACTATAAACATTAAAACAAAACATTAAAAATTGTACTCATAAATACATTTTCAAACTGAACCTCCACAAAATAAAGACAGTATTTTAACAGCTGTCTATTTTAAGTATTTGTTTGGCATGTTTTTACTATGCCAATGTCTCTATTAATACGGTAAAATATAATTAAATCCATTCAACATTACAGAATTATTGAAAATATCATATTGATTTTATCTATCATATATTA
The DNA here is from genome assembly GCA_021397915.2 of Tor tambroides. Lineage (NCBI taxonomy): Eukaryota > Metazoa > Chordata > Actinopteri > Cypriniformes > Cyprinidae > Tor > Tor tambroides. Next base: position 15,015 of record JAFVLL020005039.1, on the reverse strand, counting down.
CCAATTACAGAACATTAACAACATTTAATTGAAATAAACTTAAAACGATATTCTATAAACCCACTATAATAAACGTCACATTTAGCTGTGCCATTTATGTTAAACACGTAAATACTGACCACAGAATTTAACGTTATTTTTCCAAGCCTTTACTAAATAGTAGACTTTGTCATGTAACTTGTCCCACACCATTTGTTCTATGGAGTGAATATGACAAATCATGTTATCATTGTGGTTTTCATCTGTTAAAAAAAAAGCAACCACTCAAAACACCCCTTTCCAATGCATTTTCAACCACCCTAGCAGCCGCATAGCAATGCACTGGCAATGCAAGTGAGTTTTGCACAGTCACCCAAACAAATAACTTTTTTTTCTTCAGAGAATGTAAAACTGAAAAGTTAAAATCTAAAATGAAAGCTGAAGTATGTCGTTTAGTTGTCACCAAATAAAAGTGCAAAAAAGATGACTGTTTATAAACAGGTTTCCCAAACACTTTCCCTTAATCTCCTATTGGTCAGACTCACAGACCACAAACCCACTTCATTGGTTGAGTTGTTGCTATGTCGGGATGGTTGGATGCTCATAACACTGTTTTGATAGCACCACAGATACGAAGTGTTTGCACCTTTCAGGGGAATCAGCCTATGAATGACTAATATTTCACACTGAATATCAATCTGGGATAAGGGAAAGTATTTTAACATCTGGAAATATTGCACACTTCACCTTTAATATTGTTCTAAAGAATAAAAACCAAGACTTCGTTGCCTGTAAATCATTTTAGTCAATTCTTCATCTGCTCTTTGACTCCATTCTGATATATGTGCATCTTTGTCTGTTGCTTTTTCACAGGTGATAAAGTACTAAATATTTCATACAAAGCTCCACACTCAGAGGACACACAGAGACTTAGAGGTGCTTTCTCTACCCTTATTGAACTTCTTAAATAATTCACAGGCCGATTGAAATGATACCATACCTCTGGTCATGACGATGCCCGCCAGGCCTTTGTGACGCGCATGCAGCAGTGAGGAGCAGCCGGCCAGCTCTGTGTATTTCTCTCGCACCAGGTGGAATATTGCATCCGCAAACTCCTGCAATTCACAACAGGTTCTTGGTAAGTTTGATGCCTTATTAAAAATATATGTTCATATTGACAATATTTTGTTGTTCGTGTACCATACCATCACACTGTACAGTACTGAAAACAAATTATAGTAACTTCCAATAATAATTTTAAGCAGCAAACATTGTAGAATCAGTACGTAATTTAAATTTAAATTCAAATTCAAATGTGAATGCATTTGAAAGAATAATAATAATAATAATAATAATAATAATAATAGGGAACATTTCATTCTGAACCAGGATTTAAATTTTACAAGAAAATTATATTATATTATATTATATTATATTATATTAATTGTTTCATGTATGACATGTATGAAATGTCTCAGCATCTGAATCTACAACAATTAATGCACTGTTAAGTAACAAAATAAAATAACCAACAATATTATACTGTTGTTGCTGTTACTGTTTACATTAACATTGAGATTGGAAATAGCTTCATACAGATAAGATATTGCATAAAAGAGACTTTACATGCCATAAATCATATTTCATTTCAAATAAATTAAATGCAGTGAATAGCTTTGATATTGCATGATCACACAATGACTTTGCCTGTGGCGTCTTTTTTGGTGACCCAATTAATTTGTGTCAAAACACTGGCCATCAATAGAGTAATTGGAAGGAGAAGAGACCACGGCCGTTTATCTGAGACACTTTCACTAATGGAACAGCGTGATTAGTTTGGTGGCGTCTCAAATGGACCATCTGTCCATCGCTCTGAGCTCAGGGTTCAGGCCGCCAGGCTGAAAAATAACCTGGACCCTGCGTTTGCATTCACCAGACGGGCTTCGGCCTATCCTGCCCCGTACAGCTGTTCCTGAACCTGTGCGAGTGGATTTTTCACACCACGTCCACAACTGATGTTATTATGTTGCTGTTTGTGGCAATTAGTGGCTTATGAAGGCAAACACATATCCACACAGTACATACACACACACCGTGCCAGATGATAATTATGACTTCTGAGGGGTCGGCCAGGAGTCTGGTGAGATAAAATGGAGGCGAAGCGCACAGAGGGCAAAAACAGATGTATGGCGTTAAAAGTGGGACAAAACAGCGCAAGCGCATGAACACAGCGCGCAAGCGAATTGCAGTACTGCGCGCACAAAATAACAAAACCGCGAGCAGAACCTGCACGCCCGCGAAGATCTAAACACAGGCGCGAGTCATTTCTACACGCGCGCGCAGATCTAAACACGCGCGCGAGTCATTTCTACACGCGCGCGCAGATCTAAACACAAGCGCGAGCCATTTCTACACGCGCGCGCAGATCTAAACACGCGCGAGTCATTTCTACACGCGCGCGGAGATCTAAACACGCGCGAGCCATTTCTACACGCGCGCGCAGATCTAAACACGCGCAATTTACATAAGGAGGAAACAATGGTGTTTGAGGCTCACAGTATGTCTTTTCCATGTACCGAACTTTTATTATTCATTATTATTATTATTATTATGCCTAGGCAAATACAGATTTCCATTCTATTAAACTTTTAATGATCGATGGTTGAAGGGTATGTAACGTCACTTCAATCTACCCAGTTTTTTAAAATACTTATTATTGGTTCAAAGAGCGAATCTTTCGCTGATTGTTTACATTGTAAAAGTCACTCCCATAATTCGCACAAAGCGTCATGAGGCGTAGGAGAAAGGTAGATAAAACCAAGAGATGGTTGTTAAAGTATCTCTAGTCAGTTATATAAACATTTGACTAAATATTTTAATCACTTGCATGCAAACTTGGGTTCGCCATTTCAGAAGAATATCCTTCAAAAACACAGGTCAAACGAAATCCTAAATAAAGACGACGAAAAAACACTTAAAATACAGTTACTGAACTAGCCTATTAACCTATAATAACACGTCGTAAATCATTGTTTTAATGAGGGACAAAAAAAGACACTGACTATTCAGAATGAACCAACTAAGGAGACATAATAGCACATTTAGATTTGTTAACGATCGTGTTAAAAGCTATATCTTTCATTGGAATTTAGAAAGAAAACTTACCTCTTTACTCTCTGCCATCGTCCAATTTCAATTCTCCCGGCTTTCTGTCTCGTCAGGAGAAGGCCAACAACAGCCAATCAACAGCCAGTCAGACAACGAGCAGCCAATCAATACAGGATTTGGCTAGCAGCCAATAGCATTTGTTAACACAACAAGCATACGTTGGGTCCCGCCCCCTGACTGACAAAACTGCCTGTGCAAAGGGTTCAGCCAAAGAGTATAGAATACCAAGAGGCGAAACTCTGCTGGTTTTCGGGTAACAGCCACTAGGTGGCGCTTCGGTAGCGCTGCCGCCATTTTGGGGTGAAAGTTCTAACTGGACAACGTTACAGATATACAGAAATAGACAGAATAACAACGAAAGAGAGGTTAAAATGGAATAAAAGAACGCAAGTAGGGCAATCCACTGCAAAAACTATCAGTGTGACAGTGAAAATCTTGCTTTTTTTTATCGTTTTCCCAAAGACCCTGACAGGTAATTATTCACAGAAGTGTATATTGTGTTTTGAAGTGAGACGTAGTGCTGTCTTATGCACCTGCTTCAACTGTTTTTAGTCTAGTAGTAAACTTAAATCCTTTTAGGAACTGCAGGTCCTATAGCCATATCATAATAATGATTTATATGGATATGACACTATAGTTATATTGAGCTTATATGCAACTTCACACATTTACAATTCTTACTGTCTATATTATTATTTACTATTACTATTAGAGTAGGTCTGAAATACATATTGTACGTTTTAATCTCCTGGAACACACTACAAACATGATCTAGATTAGAACATGATGCATTGCTGTGTCTGTCATAATTAAATAATTAAACAATTTTGTTGAAAGTGGCTGTACTTGTTTTGTTTTTGTTTTGTTTTTTACATAAAAACCTTTTTTGTTGTTGTTGTTTACTGTCTTCCTTTAACGAACATTAATATGAGACAATACTGCAAAAACAGTTTACTGTCAAGATTCCTGTTATGCATTTATTGTCCAACATTCCTAATTTTTATGTCATAAATTTAATGTCATATGTATTAATTCAGTGCTTATAATATTAACACTTATTTTCAACACATATTTTCAACCGAAACTGGTTTCTAGAAAGCAAAAAGTTTTGTAAAAAAAAAAAAAAGAAAGAAAGGGAAGACTTTAAAATAAAGTCTGTAAAATAAACTGTTAAAAGGATTTCATGATCACTAGTCTAGTGATTGTACATATTGTTGTCATCATTCAGGCTGTATTTCAGCTTTAATGTACAGTGTTTTAAACAAAGCAGCTGATATTTAACAAGGAAAATGTACGATAGAACATAGATATGGGTAAGTAAAGTATATAAAAATACATATATACTTTAAATGTGTTATTGTAAGTTGGTCAAGCGTGACTGGCTGCTATTATTTTACGGCGTTTTTGGCGGCGGCACAGTCATGTCATGGGCGCAACTGTTGCTATGGAGCGTTCTATTGAGTTTTGCCTCTTGGGCTTCTATACTCTTTGGTTCAGCTTGCGCGTTTAGATCTGCGCGCGCGTGTAGAAATGACTCGCGCGTGTGTTTAGATCTGCGCGCGCGTGTAGAAATGACTCGCGCGTGTGTTTAGATCTGCGCGCGTGTAGAAATGACTCGCGCCTGTGTTTAGATCTGCGCGCGTGTAGAAATGACTCGCGCCTGTGTTTAGATCTTCGCGGGCGTGCAGGTTCTGCTCGCGGTTTTGTTATTTTGTGCGCGCAGTACTGCAATTCGCTTGCGCGCTGTGTTCATGCGCTTGCGCTGTTTTGTCCAACTTTTAACGCCATACAGATGCACCTCTTTATGAAGGATGTTCACAGAATGTAGCAGCTAATGATCTGATTGAAAAAGAGTCATAACACAGCAGGCATGTGCCTGTCTGTGGACCCTGAATGACATCTAGTAGAAAAGCACAACAATACCTATGCTATTTCATAGGTATTTACATGTAAAATATGACGAGCTCCAATGCAAAAGCCTCTAAAAGCCATCTTGGTCAAAAATTAGATGATGATACTGAGTGAATGCTCTCCACACATAGTATATGTTCATCAAGTACTTTCACTTCAAATGTGCTAAATCCCAGCCTCAACCCATTCAGAAGTAGCAGTACTTACATAGAAACCTATACATAGTAGCCAGAAAGAAATGCTAATTTTAAAGAAAAACCTCAGACATACTTAGAGGCTTTTGCATCTGAACTCTTCATATATGCTTTTTTTTTTTTTTTTTTAAATAATGGTTTTCTATGTAAAAACACATATTAGAACAAATCCAATATGTTTTATTCATAAACCGTATACTGTATTTCGTCTTTTAATATCACTGTCTTAATGCACTGAGCTGCATTAAGAGTTTTCATTATAGAAGGTTTTGATGGGAGAGAAACACTTTGTGCGTTATGTTCATATTCTGAGTGAATCTTCCTAAACATCATCAATAAGGTTCACAATACAAGCACTGTTAATGCATTTTTTTTTCAATTAGTGCAATTCAACATGCTTTTTTGGCTTTAAAGATATTTGCTATCATTTTACTTCCATATACTGTTCCATATACTACTATATACTCTATTTTGAGAATTAAATTATTATTATTATTATTTTTACTATGTTCAAGTACTTCCATCCAAGTTTAATATGCAGCAACAACTTTAAGTAAACAGTTCAGCTGTATACAGCAACAAAAATCTCTGGAAATGTCCCATACTGTACAGCCTAAACATATGAATAAAATGATGGTGCCATCATTAATCTCAGGTTTGGTTGCTTTAGCGAGCAGTAACACACAGCAAAGCGCTTTTTAGCCAGCAGACATATTTAAAAGCCTCTCAGTGGTAATTAAACACTAATCCCAATGTCACCTTAATAAAACATCTTTTATTGGTGACATTAAAAGGATTAAGAGGGATGCCAAACATTTCCACACTTCAAAGACAGAGGCGTGAGATATGGTTGGACTGACGCCAGAGTTCAGTGATGGTGCGCATACCTCACTGTGCTGGAGATCTGCCTTCATGATCCAACATTCACCTCTGATGACTGGAAATACAGCTACATATTTACATTTTCTTTGGTAGTTGAAATGGCATTGGTATACAGTTGCTAAAGTGTTTGTGGGTGTGTGTTTTAGCGTGTTGTGCTATTGCTAGGGTGTTGCTATGTTGTCAGGAGTTCTGAGTTATTTTAGAGCATTACTAAGTGTTTGCTAGGATGTTCTGGGTGGTTGCTGTGTATTCTGATCTCTCTATACAGTAAGTCACATGATTTGAGGTATCGATTATGTTTGTAGTAATAGAGCAAAGTTTAATACTAAGTGTTACTTGAGCAAGAGTAATTGTGATGCTTGATGTGCAGCACCACTAATAAACACACTTAAACACACAAAGGGGGATATACTGTATGAGATGAAAGGATAAATGGAGGGAAAACAAGCCCCAGTTTTGTCCATTTCATGGAAATTAAGTGGCTTCCGTCTTTTGTTTGCTACATGCCAACAGCACATTATGAGCTTTTAAGACTTGTCTCAACATGAACCATTAATGGCAATCAAATCATTTGATTCCTTTTGAAGATAGCCACAATAATGAAGTCTTTTGAATACATCTGTATTCACACATCTGAATGCAGACTAATGTCACACTGATTTGCAAAAGGGAAAACTCTTGCAGGTAATGGACTGAAATTAGTTATCAAAGGCAGGAATAAAATATTTTGAGCACTCGAAAGGGACTCTTAATACCTTGAAAGAGGCCATGAAAAGGAAGGAAAAATAAAAAAGCAGAAAAATCGTTATTTAGTCCCCGGCACATTGCTAGAGAATTTGTGTTGAATGTTGAATCAGGCAAAAAATGAGCTCTGTCAAATCAGAGAAAAACTGCAATCCAACTCCTTTCAGTTTAAAAGGTGTGGATCACATGACAAGAATCTTGTGATGTTCAGTGGTTCTTTCTGCCATTTAGGGAAAAAAAACAAACAAATAAACAACTCATAACATCATGACACTGCACTAAAACATGTTCCTGCTATACTTAGCTTTAACCATGGTGTACTACCTCCTGTAACTAGTAATAATTCACTCAACCTGGGAGGTTACTTTGAGTACGATATACAATGTAAAATAATCAAAAGGAATTTCTATAAAATCAAGGTTTGTAAACATTAACTGCAATTAATGATGTCACACTGTCAGTTACAGCAGTCACTGGATTGCATGAAGAGGACTGTCAAAGAGAAATGAGGTAAAATAATTTTTACTTGACCTTTATCACTCTGTCAAGGTAGTCCCTCGAGAAAACACCATAAATGCAGGAGTATTATTGCCATAGTGCCACGAACATATTTTCTCCATTGTAAAATTTCTGTAGCAGGACCGATACCATTGTCTAAAACCAACCAGCAAACTATGACCAGGCTGGAAGACCAGCTTAAACCAGGTGTTTTTTTAGCAGGGTTAAAGCAGCTATTGAAACAAAACATACAACTTCAAATTGGTTGGTCTTGACATCAAGAATAATGATAAAGATGATAAAGTTCAGATGATAAAGTTCTGTTTATTAAAAGCTCACGCTGAGGTTTTGTCATCTGTCACCTTAAACGCTCAAGCTCTTTAAAGCAGGATTCTGATTGGCTGTCAATGTTTTTATCACTAATCGGCTGAAAAAAAAAATGTTCTGAAAGTGATTTCAGTGATTTTGTTCCATTGTGCCATTAGAGTTATGGTTGTGGATGGACTCTTTGTCGACTCTTTATCTTTATCATTATAGCTATCGTCTTTGGTGTGAACAGGCCTTTAGGCTTAAGTAGAGGATTAGTTATAATTATCAAAGTTATATTACAAATAAGGCTTCAACTGCACAACATTTTAACAGTCTTCATTACAACTCTCTTTCCAGAACTCATATTCCCAAGGTAATGTAGAATGTCAGAAGCACTGCTGCCGTCATCTCTCCTCAGAAGTCAATATTGTGCCAGGAACACAAATGTCAACAGGGAAATTTTCTCGACTGATCCCTGACCCAGAAGTCTATCCCTCGGGGGCTTCTTGCTGACAAAAGGGTCCTGGCAATGCATGATTTCCTCTGCAGGGAAAAGCGTATGGACTAAGCAGAGAATTCCGCTGCTTGCTCTCAGACTCAGGTGAGCAGACAGAAAGGAATTTTTCTCTACAGTATGAGAACCAGAAGAGCGCACCCTGTTTAGCAACCAACTTTACCCGCACAGAAACAAAGAAAATTCTAGATGACCTTTGTTTTTTTTTGTTTTTTTTTTACAAAAGGTAAAAGCCCAAAATGTCATACTGAATATATGGTGATTTGAAAATGTGAAAAATTACACAGATTCAATGTGGACCAACACACCGCAATGCATGATTCACACATAGATGTGTGGTGATAAATAGACAATGCCAACAATGTTATGACGCAAAAATGAAACAATTTTTTTTTACATCATTATGAGATTAGCATTTATATTATTATGTTTTTATTGCACAGGCCATGTCAATAAATCTTAACCTCCGTCAAACTCCTGCAATTAACTGGTTCTATTGTATGACGCAAACAACATATATTTCCTAGCAATGCGGCCGTGACGACTCTGCGCTTTACAATCTCCAGCTTGAGAGAATCCAATCATACAACAGTGCGTGTGAGGGCCATCTCTCCAGAAACCTCCCCCCACGGCTTATCAGGGCCCAACAGAGCAGCCGTGCCTGCAAAGAAATGGGGCCATGTCTTCTATTTCTTTATAGAGGTATTTAACAATTCATTTACCAAGTTTTAATAGTGTCTTTCCATGGGTATATCATCCTCCCCCCTGCTGCCCAGGGTGGGTTCTTTGAAAATCAATATCGGTTGGAAAGCCTGCCTCAGGAGCTCTGGAAAATCTAAAAGTGGCAGGTACCCACAGTGCCACACATTTCACTCCTGTTTGTTCTCTGTTACCCATGCTATTAAACTCTCTGTTTCTATCTCTGGCCTTGGATTTACAAGGAGCCCGCTCTTTCATTTCTGTTTGCGTTGTTTTACAGTTTGTTTTCCCTTCTTTCTGCGCGAACAAAAAGGGGAAGCGAGGAAACTGCTGACAAAGAACCCGCCCATCTAAAATGAACTGTGTACAGCTTTGTGATGTCGCCTCAAACCGTGTCCAACCTTTTAGCGTGCAGAAGGTCCAGATGGCCCTGCAGCCTGCAAGACAGATTTTTAGCTGGCCATGCTTTCTGCTCTATCAGCGGGGAGCTGTCAGTCAGATCAGCCTGGCTGGGCCACTAGTGCCGTTAAAAACAATGCTTTCTCATCTGTCTGTTGTAAGACTCCCAACGCCCAAAACGAAATAGCAGGACCAGAGAGTTTTGATTTGGGTCCTTCAATGGTCTGGAGGAGAGTTGGGTCACCTAACTCGAGGGATGGACAATGCACCTGACCCCCATAGCCTACGGGAATCATGACAAATTTGTGGCCTGAAACAAATGACCTCCACTATCAGGAAAGAGGTTATGGAGGAATGAGTCGACCTGATAAAGCAATGGCCTGATTTTTTTTGCTTCTAAAATTAAATGTAAAATGTAAGCTAACTACTGTGAGATGTGATGTCTGTTATACTAAAACAAAGAGATCTACACATCAACGTCAAAGCGGATGTCTCTGATCACTATCATGTGAGTTGCTGTTTTATCAGTGTCTTACGTCATGAGCACTGCATTTTTAAGATACCATATCAAGTTAAAAGTGGTTCAGCTTAAACATTTCAATATCCCTGTGTTCCATTCCTTTACACTGTACTCTGCTTAACTATTTTTGAACGAAAGAACACTATCCCCTTAGGGTGCCTTCTGCTTTCTGCGAAGACTTTCATTTATTTAGTCATACTCCATTATGAAAGTCCACTTTAGACATTTTACTAATTATAAGTAACTTTGAAACTACATGTCAACTAACTAATTACACACTGAAAACCAAACAAGCTGAAAAAACTTTATTTTCCAGGCCATATAATGCAGATGTGCACTAACAAACCTGCAGTGAGGATCATAATCATACTACAGATGGACTTATCATGCACTTCTGCAGCTGTATAAAACAGATGTTGTTCGGGACGAAGTGTACACGCATGTGTACAGTAGGCTACATGCACGTGTGTGTGTGCTTTCACGTGCGCAGTTAGGTTGCAGGCTTTAACGCCCAGTAACTGTCCTGCTTCAGTGAGGCCATCCGATCGTACAGACCTGGCAAACAGATACGAAAGCAGCTTTTAGGATCAGTTCAATCTGTGCCACAGACTATCATGGCACCATGGTGGTTTTGCCCTGCATGGGCTTAATTCTCTCTCCATGTGCACTCAACCTGGCATTATCTGTGCGCCAAGAGGTGCCACGGTACAATTCACTGATCCTGTGCCTGTACTCCTGACTTACTTTTAAAATCTACGTGACCACACCTCCTCAAACTTCAGGCTCAAACAACAGTGTGCATGGCCTGGTTTCCAGAGTGGAAAACATGATAGAAGGGAGCTTGTTTTAAAGGCTCAGCGTCAATCCCACCTGATTAACCCTTGTGTCAAAATAGAAAAGCAGAGATAAGAGGGAAAATGGCTTAATAATGCCAGAGAGGGTGTAAAACACACATCAGGGCCTTTATACATAATGCATCAAATAAAGAGGACAGGGAAGAGGCTCCTTCAAAGGCATAACATGACCTGCCCCTCAGAATGAATTTGTGAGCGTGAGGGAGTTAGCGAGGGAGATTTGAGACACAGAGGTACAGGAAGAAGAAGAGGAAAGATTGACAGAGAGAGGGAAAGAGTGTGATGTTCTCTTAACGAGCGCCTCTCGGGCCAACCCTCGTCTGACCGTAAGGGCTGTTCACGCGTCGCTCATTAATCCACTCCTTATTGTGAAGAGCGCTGCTAACTGAAAGGCCACAGAAAACACTGTCATCATTACTCCCAAAACTGTGTGAATGCTAACGGCTAATGCAGCTAACTCTGCAAACAAATGACACAAAGCAAGATTGTTATGACCAAGGAGAGATATATGATATCTGGCGAAAGCTATATGCATTTCTATTCATCACAATGATGGCTGCTTAGCTCGCACAGAACCCCCTAAAAGCACAATATAAAATCTGCCAACTTTACTCATGAACACTGCTGAAAAAACAAGAGAAAACATCACAGAAATTCTAATGGTTTCCACTACAAATACCATTACAAACATTAAAAACCATCAACTTTTAACCACCAAAACCATTAAAAAAATGTTTTCTGTAGTGTGTTTTAGGACATATTACATTAGGATTTAATGGTTTTAACAAGCCACCTATAGAAGGTGACAAATTACCAGCAGAAACCCACAGGGTTCATTACAGTTTCCATTAAAACCAATACAAGTCCCATTATAACCAGTAAAACCATTACAAATTGTGTGATGGTATCTATCGTTTTTTTCAGCAGGGAAATCTCAGAAGTTATATATATATATATATATATATATATATATATATATATATATATATATTATTGCTTCTGATTTTGTTGCTTCATACAGCAATTTGTCTTCAATCTGGAAAGAAAAATCACTTGCCGCTGGATGCTTTGAAGCATTGCATGAGTTGTGTCTGTTTAGCATGAGGCGTTAAACAGAAAAGCATCCAAACAAATCAACCTACCAAAGGGAAAACATGCACTACTTCAAATATCGCTTCGACAAGCACCTTTCATGTGCTACCGGAGATGAGACGCATTCAAACGCCCTGTGAAGTAGCATTTTGCCGTCATCTTTGAGGGAGAATGTTCTGACCATCAACCAGAAACATCACAGCTCCATCACTTCTGCTTCTCTTGAAGATACCAGCCAGAGCACTGTGCACCATCCCAGACATCACTTCAAACCCAGTCTGTTTCCTTTGAACAGACTCTCCATATCTGCTGCCAAACCTGGTTACCAGCAAACCCTGCTTGAAATTCTGAGGTTTAGAGAGTAAAAAAAAAATAGATGTTTGAAAAAAGGATGTGACAATTTCAGCAGTTACAGTTGTTGAGAAAGGAAAGAGCAGTCATGTCATTGTCCAACCCTTGGGTACAGCAAGAGCACCAAACCTTTTCATGGATTGCCCTTTCTGTCATGGTCGAATAATCTGGAAACTCCTGAGCGCTGATCCTAGCCCTGCAAAAAACCCTCCGGCAGGCCATATATCACTCAGTATTGATATAGTTCCGCTACACTGCCACACCTGACATTTGATTCATAGCTTCAGGTGTTCTTTTTAAATTCTAAACAGTCAACAAGGAATCAAGGGAAAATGTCAAATGAGCGTTGTGCCGTACTGGAAATTGGTAAAGCCAGAGTGCCTCAAGTAAGTTATTTGGTTGGAATGTATTGATGTGTGAAGCAGCTTTCTGTCTTTGTGAGTACCTTTTTAAAATTTCAGGATCATAGTTACAGTCCGAAAGAGCTGCAAATACTTTTTAGAAAGAGAATTAAATGCTTATATTGTAATGTTCACTATTAAGTTATTCGTTGTATACTTTACGTAACAGGGTTGACATGTAAGATTGTCCCCCAGTGATAAAAGTAGGAAACTTTGACCTGTCCTTAAACAGTTCACTTCCAAAAAAATAAAAAATAAAAAAATGATGACGACAAACATAAAAAAAGAGAATATTTTCTAATTCCACAAAGATGAATACTTAAATCTGATTTATACTTCTGCGTCGGTTTTCATTTATACTTCTGCGTCGTTGTCCACGTTGATGTGCAACTACACACGCAAACCGCTAGTCTGCAGTGTCCACGGGCATGTTGCTAGTGTCAGGCAAAAGCCGAAGAAGCAGCTGCTCGTCGGAGAAGCATCGGCCGCAACAGCGGCAAATAAATATAAAAGAACAGATCATTTATTTAAAACTACAAAAAAGGAGACAACAGCAGAACAGGAGAAGATGGTATTCTTTCAGTCTCCACAAGGACATGTACCATGACAGAACAACATTGTTTGTCACAGACAACTAAGTGATGTATAGTGCTACGTTGTATAATAAATGATAAGACACTTGTTCTTTGCTTTGTTTTATTTTAAATAAGAAGGTGTAACATTAAAATATATTAAAGTGCAAAAAACACACAAAACTTAAATACATATGGAGGGAGGGGTTCTAGCAGACAATCACAGCACAGTAGAATTGACGTGCTGTTAGATTTTTGGAGAGGTGCACGTCAGGCTACGCCGTAGGCTATGTGGTCTATGCACAGCCTCTGGTGTAAGTTCGACGCAGGAGTATAAATGAGCCTTTATGATAAAAAAATGAGTGTTTAAAAAATGTATATATAAAAACCCAATTTAATTCTTGGATATTCATTGTTTTGCAGAAATGAAAATGACTTTCTTTTTACACATATTTCTTTTTAAAAATGTAGTAATTTTTGAGAGAAAACCCTGTTACGTTGTTATAAGTGGGTGGTCCATGGCCAAAATAAGCTTCAATGTGGACCAGACTTTAGTCTGATAGTAGAGAATTGGCTATTGTTACATTAGCTATGTTTCCATCTAAGGGCCAGTTTTACTAACAGCTTGCGCCAGCGCAAACCATCTTTTTGATGGCATTTCTTTGAAATATCTGTTTCTTCTTTTTTTTTTTCCTAATCAGTTATGTTTATTAGGGTTGTATGTTACATCTAATATTATTAAAATAATGTTTATTGCATATTTCAGTTTTAGGAGTGTCACCATGATGGTGTTTAGTGTTTGTGTGAATGACATTGTGCACCTTCTATATACATCTATATATTAGTATTGGCCTTCTCAGCTTGTGGAAAAGCTGATTGTGGTGAGCTTTGGTTCATCATGTGACTTTCTCATCACCACCTGATTTTGATGGTCATCAGTGTAGGTACAAAACAGATTTCAGAACTTCAGTAGGTTGGTATAGTAACATTACATCAGTTAAAGAAATATATTAAAGAAATAATAAATTTAAGTTAAATCCGTAAACCCTAAAACGCTGCTACCGTATTTGTTACGGTAAAATTCTGGCAACCACAGCTGCCATACTGTAAATTTACTGTAAATTTTATGGAATTTACAGTGCAGTATTTTTTAATGCGATATCCCAAAATGTGCATAAAAATAAGCGGATGGAAACACAGCTATGGTTTCTAGGTCCAGAAGCTCCCAAAAAGATCCCAAAAGTAAAACACAAACAGTGCTAATACACACTCACAGTGTGCTGTAGAACTACTAAAAAAATCATGATCCTAAGCTTTCCCTCCATAGCGAAATCCCAGTTGGCCAGAAAGTGATTCATCTTTTCTGAAACATTAAAATATTGCTGCCCAGGACACTGTGCACCTGGAGAATCTAGTGTACAGTGTGAGGCTTAGCTTAAATGCGTGCTATAAATTAATAGGCTGCTGAGATTTTGTTTTCACTCTAATTGAAAGGGTTAGTTCACCCCAAAATGAAAATTGTGTCATTAATTACTCACCCTCATGTCGTTCCAAACCCGTAACACCTTTGTTCATCTTCGGAACACAAATTAACATATTTTTGATGAAATCGGAGAGCTCTCTGACCCTCCCATGGACAGCAACCCAACTGTAATGTTCCCAGGTCCAGAAACGTAGTAAGGACATCGGTAAAACAGTCCATGTGACATCAGTGGTGGAACTTCAGTTTTGTGAAGCTATGAGAATACGTTTGTGCACAAAGAAAACAAAAATAATAACTTTATTCAACAATTCCTCTCCCCCGAGTTACTCTCTAAAATGGCGGAAGACGGTATCACAACGCATACGCAGGCTTTCTCCTAAGTGTAAACAATACTGATTACGCAGATTACGTTCATGCATGTGCCCCCCCCCCCAAATTTAAACAA